>WBNM01042553.1:0-18196 GCA_013399055.1 Ramphastos sulfuratus | reverse complement strand
TGTGCACCTTGTTTACCGCAGTTGCTGGGCAGGCCACAGACCCCAGACTTAGTGGCTCCAGGTTCTTTGTCCCTTTTCCCGCGGTTGCTCTCCCCAAAACAGAAGGAGGGAGAGCAGAAAAACATGCCTGGGCAAGCCAGGACATATACAAGCCTAATTTGGCCTGCTTAGGCCTACTACGACAGTGCGCTACCTGTCTTTCTCTGCAAAACAGACAGTTAGATTGGTTACATTCTCTAAGATTTTGGGGTTCTCCCCATCTTGTTCTTTCTTTATATAAATACCAGGATATATTTCAAAATGAAACATGGTTCCTATTATTGGTGAATACCTGAGACATTCATTCCTATATGCACAAATGCAAGAGAAAATCCACCTTCCATTTATATTGTAGCCAAATTATATATGGCTACTGAAACCAAGGATAAGAATATTTCTGAAAAAGACAAAACATATTCAGGCAGAGGAAAGGTAAGAAAATAAAGTCTTGTGACAAAAGTTAAGTAGTTAGCACAGTGTCTCCTTACATGATGACAGAGAAAACCATTTAAGAATTCTAGTCTGTTTCCTTAGAAAACCACCACTGAGAAGGAAACAACTGTTCCTGGAAGGTAAGGCTGATCTACAGAGTTTCTGCTACTCAAAATGTAAAATTAGAAACTACAAAAAATACCAGCCTACTGTATTTAGGAAATTTGTAGCAAAGAGAAGGTTCAGTCTATTAATGAAAAAAATAATTTCAGATGGTTTTCGTGCCCCACATAGGAACAAGGGAAATCTACTACATTTCTAACTTCTTTCTTTCTTGATAGGTAAATCAGGTGCAAAAGAATAAAGTACTTTAATTTTCTAAGTTTTTTTTTCTTCAATTTTAGACGAAATCTGGCATATCTTTTAAAGTATTTTTTTATTTTTAATATTAAGAAAAGGACACTAAATTATTACAGCTCTTCACATTTTCCCATCTTTTATAATCAGAAATAATACTATTGCTTCTCATATTCCCATATTGTCAAAAACCCATGTGGATGTATACTACCACTCTCATGGGAGACTGTGTCTGATTGTGCTCTGATCTAACCTAAAACCTGTTTTTGCATCCTGTTAAAAGCTTTGATCTTATCTCAGTGTAAAACCTGAACAACAAAGCCAAAATAGATGGTTAGCAAAATTTAGTCATAGTAATTGCAACATATTTTACATGATACCCTTTAAATCTTTGTCAATTTGAAAGCTATTCCACCAGTTCAAGTAAATGATTTCCAGACATGGAATAACATGAATCTATAAAATTTGGTTGTTTTTTTTCTTCTGGTCCATGTCTTTGCCATGTTTTGCATGTATACCAAAATATTAGTACCCTTCCTTCTACAGTATAGAAGTATAGGTACCTCTGTAAATTAATCCTGTCAAGAGTGAGAGATGAGAAAACACCTTGAAAGTCACAAGTCCACAGATGCATGGCATGTCAAATCCTATTCAAAAATTAACAAAACCAAAACAAAAATGAACAAAAAAACAAACCTAAACAAACAAAACCCACCCAAAACTAAAACAAACTAAACAAAACAAAACGAAAAACAAACAAACAAACAAAAAACCCAACCAAACAAACAAACAAAAACCCACAAAACAATCCCAAGCAACTAAAAAGTCTCCAAGCAATAAAAAACATGGGCACTGTATTTTTTTCAACTTCAGAATTCCTATCTTTTGACTGAGCAAAAAGTTCAAAGGGGATTATTCACTTTAAAAGATTCTCTTTCTTGTAGCTATGTAATAAAGTTGCCCTGATACTTTCAACACAAAGGACTCCTTTCTGCTCTCATTTTCACATTGACACATCTAGATCTGTCAGAACTGCCTACTGGTAAATTGACAGCATTTGTGCCATAAACTGACATTCTGAATATGTAGAAAATAATTGTTACGTTCAGATTTCACAAGATGCAAGCGTGAGAATGTGAGCTAGCAGGAAGAGCTCTGGGTGGAACAAGAAAAGATAAAGCAGCTGATGTCAACCATATCTTATGATGTGCCATTTTTGGAGTTGTTTTTCCTACTATAAAATAGCCACTGTAAAGACATAGTGTCATCATCTTCCTTGGCCACATCATGTGTTTTCTTCTTTTTCACAACTAGTGAAGAAAATAATCAATTAATGTATTTAGTTTAAAAGGTGCTGATAGCTAGTGATATTTTCAGTAAAGACAGTATTTAATAGTCTGTATTCTTGCCTCTTTCCAGAGATCCCTTTTAAGGGATGCTTGTTTTTATCTTCTATTTTTCTGCATAATGATCATATCAAACACAAACACACAGAGAAAAAAAAGTCATTTTCAATGACCATAAATGAAAAAGTAATAGAAACACTACCGGAAGGATATTTGTTTTTTTCTGTTTGTTTTTTGTTTTTGTTTTTGTTTTTCACCAGACAAATTTGAGTATGCAACATATTACTGATATATTCTGGACTTTATAGTTTCATCTGCAAGGTCTGTTATTTCGTTCAAAATTAAGTGAATGGACAGAGAAGAAAAAAATCACATATGCAAGTCTTCCTCTCATAAGTAAAATTAAAGTAACCCTTTGATAACTTTGAGAAAAGAGAAAGAGCTATTTCCAGTTAGGTCTGTGAAATGTATCCGAGTTATGAGCAAATGTTGCATTTGCTAAAATATTTCTGGAGCTTCAAGAAGTTTTATTTTGTGGGGTTTGGATTTTGTTTGCTGGCTTGGTTTGGGATATTTTTTGCTGTTTGTTTTTTTTTTGATCCTGTTCTACTTTTATTTTGCTGCCCATATTTTAGTTTCTACTATCAAATTCAGAAGGCATATTTGATAGTCAAAAAGAAAACTTAAAGGCATGATGATAGAAAAGATCTGAATCACCTCTAATTTGCTGAACTCCAGTTAACGATCCAGGGAGTTCTATAGCATATAGCTGTTTCATTCTTACTAGGCTTGTATCAGCTCATTCTCAATAACTACTCATCCAGCACGTCTCAAGGGAACTAAAGAGATAATGCTTAATACATAAAACAAGCAAACAAACAAGCAAAACAAAACAAAAAAACCAAAAAATCCCACCAACAAAAAACCCCAAACACAAACCAAAATCTTCCAAACCAAGCTTCCAAACAGGTAACTTCCACTAGGTTAAGAAGGAGGAAGTTCTTTCCAGTGAGGGTGGTGAGGCACTGGAACAGGTTGCCCAGGGAGGTTGTGGCTGCTCCCTCCCTGGAGGTGTTCAAGGCCAGGTTGGACGAGGCCTTGAGTAACCTGTGCTAGTGGGAGGTGTCCCTGCCTATGGCAGGGGGTTGGAACTAGATGATCCTTGAGGTCTCCTTCCAACCTTACCATTCTATGATTCTATAAGAATTTTGTTAGGCTGATTTAAAACCTATCTTTGCAGTTTTCTGAATACCATAGACACAAAGACATAAAAACTGACAAGAAAGTGAAAACTAAGTCTTAGTTTGTAGAAAGCAGAAGAAAAATTTCTTCTGACTAACTCAGGAAGAAACCTTACAGTGTGCAAAAAAACCCTGTCCTCATACAATACAAGTTTCTTTGTAGGTGACCTGAGAAAATTTTTATTCAGTATCTACCTAATAATGAAAAATAAAACCTCCTGAGTCTCAGAGTAGGTAGATGTTTCAGTTTATGTTTCCTATAGCAATAAAAAATAATGGTAACTATATTTTTCTTTAGGTCACTTGAAAAAAAAAGAAACCTGTTCAACAATCAAGCCTTGTGGTTACACTTCTTGTAAGAAACTGAGATAAGGAATAGATTGTAACTGTAGACAATCTGCATATTAATTTGAGACACTGTGTAACTGAGAATGACTTAAACATAACAATAAGGTGACTTATTTTCTGCATTTACTTCCTGATCGAAGTGTAAAAGTCTTCCTGGCATCTCTTGTGAGGCAGTGATGAAAACGTTTTAGTAATTGAGATGGTATTGTCTGGGGATTTAATTTAAGAATCATGTAAAAATTGGTCTAGTTTTTTTAAATACAAACTTTGCAAATATTTCATTGTTCTTCTTCTGCAATTCTATCAGATTTTTTTTGTAAAGAATGATTTAGCTTCACCGAATGACACTGTCTGAGGATAAGCTCAAAGTAAAAACTATGAAAACAGGATTGATTTTGAAAAATTATTTACGACATTTCTATAGATACACTGAGATGGCTAAGACTGAAGTATTGGATAACTTTTGCTATTCTTCAACCCAGACAGCAGAAGTATGGAAAGATCTATCCCAGTAAAGTGTTTTAAAAAAGACCACTCAGATGTTGCTTTGGGGTATAAGAGGTTTAATACACAAAATCTAGTGTAATTGGTGTAATACACAAAGTCTAGTGGAAATTGTCACTGAAGCTACTCAGAAGTCCACTGCATTCTATCCACTCCTTCCTTCTGTGCATGAGATTTCCTCACAGCATGGAGTCCTGGACAGGGGTTTCAGTGCCACATGAAAAATCCAGCCTTTGCAATCAGCCTAGAAGCAGAGGGAAGCAACTGAGTTGGTTGCACTAAATATTGTGAAATAATTTTATTATTTTTTTCTCTCTCTCTTTCTCCTTATCTCTTTTTTCCTCTTTAGCCTCTGATCTTCCATATCCATACACTCTACCAAATGCACAGTACTGCTGTAACATGTTTAGCCAGTTGAGAATTTTCTGCTTTCAAGATTACAGTACCATGGTTTGCGAAATACACAAAGCAGACAAAGGATGATTCTATATTGCTGCTAATGAGAAGTAATCTACAGATATTTGTTATCTCAGTGACAACAAGTTCTCAATAACAATATCCAGATTCAATTTAATTTAACAGATTTATTTCATGTGCTGTTTAATTTATTTTTAATATCTTCTTTGTTTTGTTTTGCTTTCACAAATGTGACTAAGACTCTCAAGAATATGTCTCCATAACAACAGATAGCATAGTTAATATATGGGATTCAGAAGGAGGAAGAGGCAGAAGTGGGAAGGAATTCAAGGTTATTTTTCTTCAGACAGGCATGGTGTGTATTTCCTTTTTGCATTTACTGAATGTTACCACAATGCTAATTCTACATTTGTATTTCTAATCTATAGAACATTTAATAGTGTCATATTAAGATTTTATGCTGTAAGAGTTTATGGTAGTTACTTTAATCCTTAGTAAGAACAATGCAACAAGGCAGCCATCAAGGAAATCAGATGACAGTTTCACACCACATTTCTCTGTCTCATTCTGCAATAATAAGTATACTAGAGAAAGGTTCTTTTAGGTTCAGATTGTTGCATATATAACAAGACCTTTTATTCTGAGTTATATAATTCTATTTAAAATTCTAATGCAAAGTTGAGGAAGATAACATAGATTTTGTTTGTGCATTGTGTTGGTTTGTGGTTTGGTTTTTTGTTTGGTTTTTTTTTTTCTTGTTTGTTTTTTATAAATATATATTTTTGGGCGTAGTGTGCTTGGTGTTTGTTCCCCCATATTAATCATTCTCAAAACATAGACAGATTTGGAAACTAACAACACATTTAGGAGAACTCCCATTTGGAAGACCAGCTTTAAGATTTGCTGCTTCACATTACATCAGTGTAACGTGACTATTTCATCAATGATGTAAACATACATCTTTATGTATACACTTGAGAATATAAGAAGATTTTATTTGTAAGTGGTATTTTTACATTACTTCTTTTGTTCATTTTACATATTGATTTTTCAGTACCAAAAGCATTTTGCATTTAAATAAGGAATATTTCTTCCTAAGGGTAAATCAACAAAGATTTGATACCACATAAGAAAATGGACATTTGTATTAAAATGTAATTAAAAAAATATATTGTGGCAAGCCCTCACTTCTAAATAAACTAACAATAAATAAGGGAAGCAAGTCAACAACATGTCATTATTTCAATCCATGTTTCAAAAAAAGTAGAGCTAGTAAGTACAGGTAGTTGACATCAAATTCAATTAACATGCTAATTCGTAGTTATTAAAGTTGAATCTCTATGAACAAACTAAGAGCACTTATGTGTGATACAAATTCCATGCATCCACTTTTGAGTTGGCATCAGAAGAAGCAGATGGCACAAAAAGCTAAATTTGTGCAAGCACAAATAAATATTTATAAGGCTCTTAGAAATTTATGTCTAGAAAAATGGCATAAATTTTGTAGCAACAAAATGGACATATATAATGAGAGATCAAATTAGGCTCTACTTCCTCTGCACATCGTCCTTTGCTGTTACAGGCACCTGCTTATAACATCATGGCCTTCACGAACAACACAGCACAGGGAATCACTGCTCCCTCCCTGGAGGTGTTCAAGGCCAGGTTGGACGAGGCCTTGAGTGACCTATACTAGTGGGAGGTGTCCCTGCCTATGGCAGGGGGTTGGAACTAGATGATCCTTGAGGTCCCTTCCAACCTTACCATTCTATGATTCTATGATTCTATGAATATTAGCACTGGTGAGAAGGAATACAAAAGCAAGGGGCAGGACATGAAACAAATGTTGTTGCAGACACATGAAAACCATCCACATTGCTATTAGACAGGTAAGTGGAGGTTTTGAAAAATTATTTTTAAGGTTTCTTTCATATATGAGGAGCAAAAATGATCTAGGAATATTGCATACTGTTATAATGCTAATCTTACTTAAGATTAAACAGCAGATTGAAAATGACCGTTCTTCAATTATATTGTTGTAGTTATTGGGTGACACATTAGTAAATTCAGAAAAGCTATTTTTAAAAAATTTCATCTTTTCTAGGTAAAAACAAACAAACAGAGTAAAACAAATGAAAAACAAACACCAAAAGAGCAATAAACATGCCTAAGACAACGTTATTGTCTAGCAATTGAATGATGACAGCATTCATCATTTAATTCATCATACAAGACTTCTGCCAAGGATGTCTTGGAAGTCTTATATAGCTTGGTAAGTGTTACTTGGCAAGCTGATGTAATTTTTCTCTCACAGAACCTGTTTTGATAATTCGATGCAAAAGAAATAAATATTTGCTGTACATTTAACTGGAAATTATTATGATGCAATGAAATTTTCCTATGCAAACATATGTTCAACCCTTGAGACACATAAAAAGCACACCAGCACTTGCTAAATAGGACGAAGTTTTGGGGGAAAAAATTGTTAAAGACATTTAATTGGTAAATTAAATTGATGCACAGTGTAATGATTTTGGATTTCCTTAATTGAAGTGTGGAATCAAAAATGACAGTTATCATGTGTCCAGATATAGTTGCCAAAGCTGTAGAAATTATACTGAAGGTACAACTAGAACCAATTTTTTGTTTAAAGAAAAATACATTCTCTTGTCCTGTCTCATATGTTTATCATACATATGCAAAAACTTATAAAGCCAATTGCATCACTGTATATTGTGATAAAACAAGACATTAAAATAACCACACCAAAAATTATGGGCTGAAAGTCATAGCACTTATTACCCTATACATTTTTTTCTTTATGTTTTAATAAAATAGATACATTCACTGTATTATTTAGACTGTAAACTTCTGGAAATGAAAGTTGGATCTCTTGCTCTTATACACTTAGTTGCTTCCCAACTCAGGAATTTGATATAGCCATACTTTCATGCAATACAGAGCCTATACTTCAAAAGTTCTTTTGGTGGTAGCATGCAATACAGAGCCTATACTTCAAAAGTTATTTTATCTTCAACAAATACATATAACTAAGTAATTAAATAACTTAGTAAGTACCTAAAGAGAAGCCTTGGATAGTAGTTGCTCCTTACACTGCATTTCAGAAATAGCATGTTTATGACGAGACCAAGGCAACGTACTCAAAGTGAAAATGTACCAGTAAAACTAAGAAACTACAGAAAGCAAGAAAATGTCAAGAAGATAAATTATAATCGATTCTACCTCTAACATACATGGAAATGTTCAGTGTACAGCAAGGGATTTTAGCATTCAGCTAGGACTTGCGGTCTACCTCTTTGAAATCCTCCATGTGCTTTCATGTTTACACAACTGGTAAAAGAATTCTCTTCTCCCTGTAGGAGGTAGGAGGGGTAGTGATGCTCAGTACCTCCTGTGCTGAAGACCTAATGTCTCAAAAAATGCATGTACTACTTTATTAAGATCTATATGCTTCAGAAAGTTTAACCAAAGAGTTCTGCTTTGTGAACAAATGCTAGCTCAGATTAAGGCACAGATTTTTATGCTCGAAAGAATCTAAAAAAGTAAAAAATATCTATATTTACAAAGTCTAGGTCTTTAAAATGATAGTGGGGTTTTCTTCCTTAAACACATACATGGCAAATATGAACACAGTGAAGAAAGTATAAAGACAGATGAAAAAAAAAAATGAGACAGATGAATGGAGGAAAAGAGGTTCACTGAATAACTTAATAACATTAGAAATTATATTCAACACAACAGCTTAGTGGTCACATCCTCTGCACGGCCAGTCACAGGCAATTCCTCCAGAAATCTCTCTTTATACTAAAGAGAGCTTTTATCCAAAGGAAGCACCCAAATACTTTCAATATGTAATACCATAGCACAGGGAAGGAAATTTAAACACAAAGTTATTAGGTCTGGATCTGAACATTAGAGGTGATATAATTTGTGAGATATTTTGCACATGGTAGTTTCCCCTGTTTATTTGAAAATTTCTGTAATTGTTGCAGCAAGACTTTGTCTCCAATTCTATAACACTTTGTCCTTGGTACTTTTTCAATGTAGCTCTACTGCTTAGGCATTTTAGGCAACATGTATGCCTCAGCATGAGTGTCCATAGCTTCCTAGTGAGCAGCTCCAAGTGAATATTTCCTTTCCTGGCATTAACCTGCTCTTATCTCCATCCTGATCTGAGAAGCAAGACTGCCTTTCAGGTATTCAGAAAGTACTAAGGAGAAAGACTGCTAGCGGAGCACTCTGTGAGAGGTGATAGAGGAGGAACATCCTTCCTCAAAACCAAATGTCAGAATAAGTGGCCTTACATTCCTAGTAATAAACCTCCTAGGATTTAATTGTCCATGTGAGGGGCGCATTCAGTTTTGCCAATGTTTCTGAATGAAGTCAGTATTACAGGACTAGATGTGAGCACAGGGTAAGGTCTAGCAGTGAGCATGAAAGCTGTTCATTCCTAGATCAGATCTCTGTAAAGATATACAAAAACATGCACAGTGTTTCAGTCAACATTAAACCTAAGCAGTAACATCTCTTCATAGCTTCTCCACAATCACAATCTCATCCTGAAGTGAATTTCAGAACAAACAGCAATCTCAGAATGAAGCTACTGTGCAAATGATGCAGCAGGGGAAAGATGTGCAGCACTTAGAAGGCGCTTATGTATGAAACAGTTCTTTCTAAAAGGGAGAAGTAGGGGCTCAATTTGTTATGGTATAACTCATAATTGAATCTGCTATATTCTGAAGACTGAATCTGAAGACTGAATATGTCTTCACTGATAACAGGACTATTAGAGAGAGGGGATCAGATGTTAGGAATTACAACGTGATTCCTATTGTAGTAGTATACTGCCACATGATGCTCTGCAAGATTTTGTGGCTGTGCCTATTATGAAGAAGTAGCCAAAAAACCTCAATGTTTCCCCTTAGGAAAAAGGAAATACATCTCCACAGCTTTTTAGGAGGGCCTGTCCTGCCACTGTAGGAACAATTAGCCAAATAAAGGATCAAAGGAAGGCTATCTCATTTGGGGCCCCATGATTGTCATGCATTTTTTTTTTTTAGTTAGCAGCAGTTCTTTTAAGAGTTTCACAGACAACTCTGTTTTCTTGCTGTTTACATTCGTTGCCATCGGGAACCATATACCTCTCATATCTCAACCGCTACTAGTAATAAAAAGACATAGCTGGGGGCAGGCTGCCAACCGAATAAGACTGTAAAAGGCTGTGATAGAAAATGCTACTGTTGTGGTGATGATCAAGAAGAAAAGAAATACTAAAATAAAAACCAGTAAAAGACCTCTGACAATTCTTTATTAATAATGACGATAAAGGTACAGCAAGACAAGCAATTGGCAGAGAGTAAAGGGAAGAATTGAAATTATGGCTAGTGCTGATTGGTTTCTTCAAAAGAAAACATGTTTGGGAAAATTCAGTGCAAGTTTCTTGCACTGAAAAGGAGAAGGTGTCTTAAAACACGACAGTACTTGACTATATAACTCTGCCTCTCTACCTTTCAGTGAAATTGCAGATCTCTAATGAAAAACAACTGCATTTCTAATAATACCTTAAAAGTTTTTTAACAGTTTTTCAATTTCTCCACAGCAGAGAAAGATTGAAAACATAAAAAAAAGACTTTAAACATTAAGCTTCCCCTTAATACTCTACTCAGACATGACAGAGATTCATGAAACTGATCTTGCTACGTCTTTTTTCTGCAGTGAGCCTTGGGAATTTCAAAATGTTCTGTCAATCCTCTATCACATGGAACACACTTTACACTCTCCTCATCTCATGTAACCTTCTCCTCCTTCTCTTTCTTCTCCTTCTCCTTTTCCTCCTTCTTTCTCTTTCTCCTTTTTTAACATATAGAAACATTTTTTTGTACTTTAATTAAGCTTCCATTTTTTCAGTGTACATGTATCTGCAACAACCTCTAAAATTAACAAATCTCAGACAACAATTTTTTTTTAACATTATGGGACCAATATAACCATGTAGCAGGAACATTCATATTTGACATTCAGAAGTCATTAAATACTTCTGGATTTAAAATGTATGTAAACTTTTTTTTTTTTTTTTTTTTTTTACATGAATATCATAACCTTGGTGACACTTCAGCACATTGTCATGGAGGAACACACATCTCCTATCAAATAATATTTGGGCTCATGTTATTTGATTAGAAATTGTTAATCTCATCTTGAGACCAGCAGGAGTTTTATCACTCTCCTGATTGGGCAGACACTTAAAGCAAACAATTATGAACAGTATCAGCAACTTGACTTCAGAATGCGAAAACCACACAGGAAGATAGCTGGGCCACACGTACAATTTCTCATCTTATTTTTGTTAAGACCCTTCCATACTGAAGAAACAACAACAAAAATTAAATGCTCTTTGTTGCATGTCAGCAAGTGTGCACTAACGGAGACAGATGCTGTTCTGACCTCTATTAAGAGCTGACAGCTGGTTTAGATACCATCTGCCACTCTTAAGAGATATCACCTGACAATGGCATTACTGATGCACCATGATGGCTAGTTGCTTCCATTTATATAATACTTACAGTTCAGAAAGTCGAGGTAGAACTTGAATGAAAACAGCATTCTCATACTACACACATTGCAGAAAATTTTGCTTCTAACCTGACTGGTTATATAAAGTAAACAGTTCCTAAAGTATTGTTTGTGTAAGAATAATACTTAATTCAAGTTTCAAAGGAAAAAATGAAACTCCTTTTCATCTATCACCAGTGATAAATTATAGTACTATGAACTCACGACTATCAACTGAAGGATATCTTAAGAATATGTTCCTTAGTTACTTGTTTATGATGAAATGTCCTTGTATTTTCCACAGGTATGTATCCACATTTCTACAACATAAACCTAATTAAAGCAATAAGAATAAAACCAGATGTTTTAATAAGTATACACCTGTATATCTAGTTCAATATACAAGTTAAATAAAAGGAAAGGAAGCAATGCAATGTGCTTATAGTAATCTAAATATGGTACAGATAGCAGAACATTTTAATATCAGCATAACGTGTGATGCCTAAAAAATAAATTGAAAATACATGGATTTGCTACTAGTTTTGTTTATTTTTTTCAAAAATCAGTGTGATTAAAAAGTTAATGATGTAAGAGACCAGAATAAGAGAACTGTGTACAGTTCCATTATTCCTCCCTCATTCAAGTGCTCAAACAGGACACGATGATAAAAAAAAAAATGTACAAAATGGAATTGAAACAGGGCAAAAGAAGAGGGAAGCAGAAGGGAAAAGTTGTATACATTTATCTTTCCTAACCTCCTAAATCATCCCTTACATGATTATCTTGCTTGTCTTTGAATTGCTCACCTGCCTTTCATTATTGAAAGCTGTTGAAGAGAATTTCAATAATGCTCAAACTTTCCTTTCAAAAACAGGATCTATAAACTTCAGAAGAATCTGTCCCTTACCTTCTAAAGCACAAAAAGAAAGGCTGACACTGCCACTGAGAAAGCGTGTGTCCTTATCACAGACAAAGCATAGAGATCCCACAACAGGCATTTAAGACCAAAGCATTACTTTTTCCTTTCAGATTCACCCTTTTAGAATTGTAGTTTGGCTACCCTCAAAGGCTCAGAACTTGTATCAAATATGACTTTGAAACTGATTGCCTCCTCTACAACAAACTCATATCACATAAGAGAGCATTAGACCTTCAGATTTCTGGTGGATGAAAACATTAGAGAACGGACAGAAGTAAGATGTTTTCCCCTTTGTTTAGTTCCATTGCCATAAGCACAGAACACAATCTGGTGAGTGGAGAAGACACCTGCAGCCATTCTAAACATAGATTTACTTTAAACCACAAATATTGTTCAGAATAGTTAATAACACTCTGAGTTTCATGGAAAATAACTTTATTTTGGTTTCTTTAAGTCATTTGGGTTTTTTCGTAGGCTTTGTTTAGTTGCTTGAAGTTAATAATATTTATTGGGTTTGGTTTTTATTTTCCGAATTTATCTTCATTTAACCAGAATAGGGAGTGTTGTATGTTCAGGTTTTCAGTTACAGTAAAGGAATTTCAGGCTGAAATCCATGGCCCCACTGCCTCTGTTCCACTGCAGACCTTCCAGCATGTGGCTTGCAGGAGCTTCTGTTTCACTGGCTGTTGAATAAAAGTTGTGGTGGGTGCTTCTGCTGACCTTGGTCACATCAATCTACATTGATTTTGGGTTGCATGAAGCCCTCCAGGGGATTCTCTGAAGAAAAAGACTGAGTCTGAAAATAACATGTAGTGGCAAAAATAGAATAACCAGGTCAAGACTCTCAACTTTCAATGGCTGTTCTGCACCTGGGTGAGATCAACAGAATTTTTATAAGGTCTTCCTTTGGCTCATATTCTTGAACTTTGCCTTTGTAACACACTAGGTAACTACATCACATTTGTGATCTTCAGCATAACTGTGTATTAAACATTTGCTCAGAGTGAAAAATGTTTACATAAAAAATTTCCAGAGACTGAAAAGGAATTGAGAGAAAGGAAGGAAAATTGTTTCCACAACCAAAATATACAAGATAGCTTTTTAAAAACACAACACTTTACAAAAATACCAGTAGTCCAACAGATCCCTGGATGTTTTGTTCTTGCAGAAGTGGATTATTATATTAAAGGAAAAGTTTACGTGGGCCAGAAAAAAATTGTGGTATCACTTCTAATGGTACTGTTGTTTGAGGTGTGCTTTATGTCTTTTTTTTTTTTTTTTTTTTAATTACCATTTTAAACTTAAAGGGAGAGAAAGCATTAGATTTGCTGTGGGTTTGGGCTGTTTGGGGTTTTTTTTCCCTAACCTGAAAAAAAAAAAAAAGCGGAAACTAAAAAGAGGAAGTTTTATCTCTCCAGTCACTACTGATATTTTGACACAGCTTCATCACTGTTTCAGTTTGACAGTGTAACGTTTGGTGGTTAACATCAGAACCAAATATTTTGCAGTTTAATCTCATATGTGTATAAGAATCTGCATAACCACTTGTGCTAGCCCATCTGTTTCCCTGATTGCTGCTGGCTTCTCCACAGGGATAGAAAACAGTAATTTAGTTGCTTCATTATTAACACCTGTGATTTTCACTGGCTGAAAACAAATATGCTCAGTTCATGAAAAAGTCATAAAAGCTTTCTGGTCATTACTCTTAGATGGTCATTTAATGCTGGACAAATATAGAAGGCTGCTACCACTGGAAACTCCTATTACATTTATAAACAGAAAAAAACAAAGTCTGGTTACGATAATAAAAGCTTCATCCTGCCAATAGAATCCAATTGTGCCTTAAGTTCTTCTCCATCATTCAAGGTGTGTGTTGTGTTCAGTTTTTTGCAGTGTCCTGAAGGTACTCAATAAAGTCATTTTTTAAAATCTCATTTCATATTTTTCAACAGTAATATCTCGAGCTCCAAATTCTCAAAAGCTAGCCATTTTTCTTTTTCATTTCTTTATAATAAGTAAAGGAATTACCAGGTCCCTCAGGAGAAAAAGAGAGATGTGGAGTGGATAGTTATTCAAATGTTAGAATTGAATATTAGGATCTCCATCAAAGAGAAGATTACTTCTGGCAATCTAGATTACTGTTTTACAGGAAAAATCACAATCCAGGATCAAAATAATATTAGCTTCATATTTAATTTCTCATTATTGATTGAAAAACTAATGTGAGGAATGAGATCCTAAATTAATCACATATAGTAAACCAATCCTCATCAGCTAATTTCATTTATGCAGCTATGAAGAACATCAAAGAGTCTTAAAGGAAACATTCTGGCTGAGAACTGCAGGTTGAGGACAACTAACCTAAGTAAATATAAAGTAGTTTTTATGTGTTTATCTTTAGGATGCTCTCTTTCTCTTTTTCACCCTCTCTTTAACATTTCCTTCCTCTACCTTCCCTCTTTGAGTTTACTATTTTCATGCATGAAATATAGTTTCTGTAGAGATAAAGCTCCCTGACTTGATACCCAAGTAGTAGACTCTTCACATATTGTGATAATGTGAATGGGATTTGTAGGGCATGACCATGGTGCTTCCTAAGTGGGAGTGATTTTCTTGTTCAATACCAGTCCACTAATACTGATGTAAGCACTTGAGAAACTATGTAAATATCAGGGAACAGAGTCATATTTCAAACCTACATTCAGCACCTCAAGTTGTTTGTGAAATTAATTAACAAACAGCAAATAAAAGCCCAACCAACCAAAACAAACAAAAATCAAACCAAACAAAAACCAAAGTAAAGATTTGCATTTGTTCATTTGTTGCTAAGTACTGGAACTAATGATTTCTTAAAAGAGGGAAATTATCATATTCAGTCAAAGGAATTGACCTAAAGAGACTGAATATGTCTCAAGTTGAAATGGACATATAGTGTAGAAAGAACTCACCATTTTTTTCACCCTTCCTGCCAACAGATAAAGAACTCTCAGGTTAGGTTTACTTTTGATATGAGAAAGCCCACAGATCTGTTGACTTGGCAGTGAATAGCACTATTCTCAAAAAGATTTCATCTTGTCTGTTGGAAGTTTCAAAATGTAGTTCTGATTAAAAGTTATTTTGTATCTCATGTAAGGATTGTCTTACACCTGCCTTGGTCTTTCCTTGGGCCAGCAAAATTGTGAAGCGTAGGAGCTTCTACTCCAGAGTTTTTACTGTGGTGGTAGCATTTAGGAGACTGAAAGACTTTTATAATGGCTAATCTACTCTTATCCAGTGAAACAGTGACAGCTGGGCAGTGCAAATAAATTCACAATGTAATTGGTATGGTAGATGACTCACAGCATAAAACAAGGACAACCACTCCAGGAGTGCATGGTTGCCAGTTACAGTAAAGCAGTGAGATTTCCAGGCACTGTAACAGCAGTTTGCATCACAGGTAGAGCATTGTTATACAATCAAGATGTGCAAGAAGGAGTTTTTGTTGTTTGGGTTTTTTCACTTTGTGGTTTTTTTTTTTCTGTGTGGCATCAGTACAGGTTTGAGGTTGACCTGCTGGAAACCAACTCCACAGAGAACTTGGTGGTTCTGGTGGACAACTTCACCTTTAGAAATCAGTGTGTCCCTGTGGCCCAGGTCAATGTCAACCTGGGATGCATTAAGAGGAGTGTGATCAGCTAGTTAAGGGAGATTCTCCTCCCCTGTTTTCTGCCCTAGTGAGGCCATATCTGTGGTACTGTGTCCAGCTGTGGGCTTACCAGTTCAAGAAAAACAGGGAAATTCTGGAATTCAATGAAGGGCAAAAAGATGGTTAAGGGACTGGAGCACCTTTCTTACATGGAGAAGATAAAAGACTTGTGAGAGTTTAGCATGGAGAAAACTGAGAGAAGATCTTAACAATGCTTATCAATACCTAAATGGCAGCTGCCAAGATAGTGCCAGTCTCTTTTCAGTGGTACTCAGTGATAGGACAAGATGTAATGGAAAGAAATTAGAATACAGTTCCACCTAAATATAAGGAAAAGTTTCTTTCCCTTGAGGGTGAAGAAGGACTGAAACAAACTGGCCACAGCTGCTGTGGAGCCTCCTGTGGAGACTGAGCCCTGGTTAACACCACTATTGACTGGCCAGCCACCAATTGAATTCAACTCCATTCACCGTCATTCTTTGGGCCTCGCCATCCAGCCAGTTTTTCATCCAGTAAAACATCCACCCATCCAAGCCATAAGAAGCCAGGTTCTTCAGAAAGATGCTGTGGGAGACAGGGTCAAATGCTTTAATAAAGCCCAGGTAAACAACATCTACAGCTCTTCTCTCATCCACTAAGTGGATCTCATGGTTGTGGAAGGAGATCAATTTTGTCAAGCAGGACATGTCATCCACAAACTGATGCTGACTGGGTTTGATCACCTGATTGCCCTGCATATGCTGCATAATGGCACTCAAGATGATTTGCTCCATGATCAAGGTCAGACTGCCAGACCTGTAATCCCTCAGATTCTCTTTCTAGCCCTTCTTGTAGGTGGGCATCACCTTTACCAATCTCCAGTCAGCTGGAACCTTGGCTGAATGCCATCCAGACTCAAAGACTTGTGTATGTGTATGTGTCTCCATACAGAAGATGCTAATTTCATGCTTTCTGCTATCTGCCTTCAGATCTCTGGGTGGATTTTAAAGATCTGATATTAATCTATAAAAAACAAAGCAGTTTGGTTTCTGTCTATTTGATTAATTGCCTCACTTCTATGTACAGCAATAAGCACTGAAAAGTATGACACTAAGTGTCTACAATTTAACAGGGTAAATATTTCCAGTCTCAGGAGCCACCTTCAATGTGATCTCCATTGTCAACGGAGAAGAGAGCAAATGGAATAAGAAAGACAAAGGAAAAGTATTTTGGCCCCATAATAGCTTGATTCATAGTGGACCCTGAAGCTTTGTGAAATGCGTAGTTCACCTTTATAAGCTGAAGAAGGGCTGCAGCTTTCCATTTCTTACACAAGTGCTATACAATACTTGGAAAAAGTATATTTATTACCAGATTTTTGTGAGAGTTCAGAGCTGACCATGTACACTAAGAATCCTCTGAGCATGTGTGAAGGATTGGGGTAGATCAATACATGACATCTCAGAGGATCATACAGGATTAGTGAAACTATGGAATTGTCACTTTTGGGTATCTGTAGGATCAGAATGTTGAAGCACTATGATGGTTGTGGCAGAAATATCTTGATTTGTGTAACCTACTAAAATTTAGTGCCATTATCCTGTCTTTTTTTTTTTAAGGATTTAACTTCTATTTGGTTCTCTCTGCACAGAAAACCACTTAAGAAAATTCAAGAAAAGAACCTGCAGGAAGAGTAAGTAATCTATCAGCTGCTCCCCTGAAATGTCTCATAGATCCTGCTGCATAACATTGACTGCATCTTCACTGATTATAGTGGCAGCTCAAACAGTCCTCATCTATAAAGATAGCAAAATGCAGGTGTTTCAGTCTTAAGCTTACTCCAATCCTACCTAGAGAATATAGAAGAAACCTCCGGAATGTGGAAGCATGCTTCATGATGAAAGAAAAATTAGCTGTGTGTGTAGACATACCCAGGGAGAGCAATGAACTGATAGGCTACAAATTCTTTGTGCGGAAAGTCTCACATTCCTCATCTCCAACTGTTCCGATTAAGCCAGAAGTTGATGCTACCCAGTTATGTTTATTAACAGACAATTTTCTCAAAATTGTTTGCTTCTTTGTTGTTTGGTTGGGGTTTTGGTTTGGTTGGTTGGTCGTTTTTAAATCCAGTTGAGTTATTTTCCTACAATGATCTTATTTAAGCAGTAATTAGGTCACTTATTTATTAGTAACACACAGCAATCCTGGGGGCTGAAATCAGCTGACTACATAATCAATTTGCTCTAATTCCAATTTGCAAGCTGCCGATCTACTGCTGACATGCACCATTGTCTTCCCTGGCCATATCATTCCTCTGTGCAGTTGTGCTGGTTTGAGGAACTGTCGTGGTAGGCCT
>WBNM01042550.1:4702-36229 GCA_013399055.1 Ramphastos sulfuratus | reverse complement strand
GAAGGTCTTTTCCAACCTGGTTAATTCTGTGATTCCTGGGAAGATGTCTGTGCCAACAGCATCCTCCACTCCTCCAGCTCTCAATTGAACAGTTTGTAAAGCTAGCCCAGGCTGGATACCACGGAAGAAACAAACCTCAGGTCACTGAGACATGGAATGGAGGAAACGGCTGGGCCTGGGCACTCATGGGGCTGCCCCTAGCAGCATCCCCCCAGGACAGGCATTGCTCCTGCTCCTAAGAAAAGCAGAGATAAGAGCAGGGAGAGGCAGGCTTTGGCCTGTGAACTGCCATACTGAAGGCTTAGCAGGCTTGTGCTGCCCTGACAGAGAAATGCCTGCTCCCCAACACATCCCAGCCAGGCCCAGGCCTCCCTTCCTGGGCTGCAGAATAGTCTAACAGGTCCCAAGGCTCCACAACAAGCACCTGCCGGCCTAGGTTGAAGAAATAAACCAGCTTTCAGCTTGGAAAATTAACCTCGAGCAGCGTTTGGCAGCCTGAGAGAGGGTCTGGCCACCTCGCTGGCTGAGGCCTGGCACCACGGCAGGCAAAGGAGCACATCCTGACAGGAAGGCTGGCGCAGGGCACCGCAGCCGAGGCAGAGGTGGACGGGGAGGGGAAGCTCTCTCCCGCCCATCCCACAGCGATGAGTTTTGCCTGGGGTAAAAGGCGCCGGCGTGACCCATTGGAGGAAGCCAAGGTGAAAAATCCGCCCGCCCAGTTTCATTTACAGGCCCCGTCCGCGTCGCGTCAGTCGCTCAAGGGATCGCTAGGAGTCCCACCCGCGCCGGCTTCAAGGGGCGGAAGTGGGTGAAGCAGCGTCGCCCGCCATCTTAGCCACGGGCGAGCTGACGTTGCCCGTATTATAGGCGCCATCTTTGAGGCTGGCAGCGGGAAAGGCAACGGAGCGAACGGCGGCCCCCGCGGATCGAGGCGATACGGCGGCAGATGCGGCGGTCCCCTGGGGTTCGGTAAAGTCCCTGCTCGCCGGTAACTAGAGCCGTTCGTAGACCCCGGGGGCTGGGGAATGGCTTCTCGCCAGGCCCGGGTCCCCTCCGCTCCCCTCAGGGGAAGCAGGCCGCGTCCCCCGCGGCCGGCGGGGCGAGCGGCCCAGGCCGCGTCCCCCAGTCCTCCTCACCGCGGTGTCCGTGGCCTCTGGGGCGGGAGCGGGGAGGTCGCTGAGGCCCCTGGGGCAGTGTGGGCCCTCCGGGGACGCTGGTGGAGGTGAAGTTCTGCCAGACCACGGCGCCTCGGGACTTCCAGAGCGGCGGGGGGGAGCTGCTTCCCCGCTGCCCGTGGTAGGCCCAAGGTTCCCTCAGTCGCCCGATGCATGGCCGCGGCCCCGGGTGCAGCTCTCCGTTCCCCACCCCTGCCCTTTCCTTGGCTCTCAGACCCTCTGTAGGGCATGGCTGCGGGTTTCCCCTTTCCCCGTCCCATCCCCCGCCCCATCCCGGTGGTTTCCCAGGGAGTTGTTGGGTAGGCTTTGGAAAGGTTGAGTTGGGGAAATGGAAGGCCCCAGGGCAGGTGCCTTATAAACATCCTTTATTTTCGGTTAAAATCTTGTGCCTTCCTTTTGTAGCAATGCGTATAAAGGGGCGTGCTGTAATGTAGTCATCTGACAAATTGCTCCTCCGTTCCCCCGAGGAACTGCCTCCAGGATCTGACTAACTCTGGATGCACCCGGTTGTCATCTTAATTCCTCCTTTAGGTCGTTTAAAACAGTCCAATTGGGTGACGTTTACCCTTCGTTCCATAAGAATTGGATCTGGAAGGTTTCCTTGGTGATGTTCAGTGTTATATCACAATTATGACGACTCAGCCAATTATGCCTCAATCAGGTAGATAGTTTATTCAAGCAAGCAACAGTGAGCAAAAGCAGCGCTGGGCGGCCGGGGAGTCGCAGCTCCACACAGGGCACGCACCTTCCACTGNATTATTATTTTAAATATTGCAGGGTTCAGGATGTGGAACCTCTAGATTGTTCCCAGAGCTGGCCCTTTGGGATGCCTTTGCCACTTTGAGCTCTGGGCCATGCTTTGGAAATAAACTCCCTGTTGGTTTTTTTTTGGGCGGGGGGGAGGTGTGGGGTGTGTGGAAAGCAGAGCCCCTGGGAATAAGGGGATTGTGAAATCCTATCAGAACCACCACTGTGGCACATGGTTGAATTGGACATTTGTTAAAGTGATAGAGGCTGAACAGGTAGGCTGGATTTGATGCTGGCTGGCTGGCTAAATGTTTGAGGAGGAAAACTAGTCTAGAGAAAACTTCCTCTTGCTGTCACTTCTCATCTGAAACGGCACCTTTCCAAATGCCTGCTTCCAGGGAAAATTGACTCTTTCTGAGCTTGAAGCAAACATTTTAGTCAGGAAGATGAAGTGTCACAGTAAATCACTGCCAGGCCCTGGAGTTGATTACAGAAGTAGAAAAAGACAGAGTGGCTTTTATATAAGTAGGGCTGATCTCATCTGAGAGTAGATGGATCAGCTTCAGCAGTCCCCTAGTTTGGGATTGATTCCTTGTGTCCATTTAGACACTGAGAAGAAACAGAAGGTCTTGGAGGACAGCTAGGCACTGAAAATAGAGGGGAGGAGGGGTTATGCATTAAGGGAAAGCCTCTCTGTTGAGAATTGGTGCTACCTAAAAGCTCGTTAAGGATTTGGGACCTGCAGGTTCTGCTACACCTGCCTCTTGCCATGGAACAAGATAGAGAATGTGAAGATTTCCATAGTGTGGAACTTTGGATCTGTGCTTCACTTGGGCTGCCGTAGCCAGAACAAAACCAGAAAATCTTCAGCTGTGACAAGCTATGTGCTCATTTGAGGACACTGGGGACATCTCCAAGCAGAGGGTTGCTTACAGGAGTCACAGCTGTAAGCAATGGAAGGGAAGCCGAAGGTGCCTGTGAAGTGTCTTGTATCAGCCATCTCCTCAGACAGTGGTGGCAGTGTGTTCCCAGCTCTTGGTGATGGTGTGGCAGAGCCAGTGGGCTGGTTTTCCAACTGGAAGAGGAGAGGAAGTGGACTGCAGAAGTGCCTGGATGAAGGAGAGCTGCCAAGGAGATTTGCCACAGATGTGGGTTGTCCTGGTGCAGCTGCAACAATGGTGGATTCTGGAGCGTCTGGAGAAGGCAGAGGTTTTTTTTTGTTTTCATGAAAGCAATGCTGTCAAAAGCCTTTTTGTGCCAGAAATCAGGACAAGTGTTGTCCTGTTCTGTGCCTGTTGTCTGGAATTTCTCAGCTGACCCACAGAATGCCTGGTGCACTTCTTGCAGCCTTTACATAGTGTGCCAGGCAGGGCAGGAACTCGTCTTGGAATCTCCACTTTGCAACAACATTGCAGCCCACACACCCTGCATGCTGGGCTGGGGCCTAAACAGGATGATGCTGATGGTAACCTGAAGCTTGGGAGGCACTTCTGGATCTTCCTACTGTTCCACAGGATTTTTTGCCCCATGAAGGTGATGTCTTGAGCTATTTCTTTTCCATTAATAGGCTTAGAACCAGTCGTGGTTTTAACATCTCCAGGCTTGGATGATCCTGGTCCATCTTTGCCTGCTGAACAGGTGCTGGTAGGAGAAAGGAAGTGAGTCTCAACTGTGAGATTCAGATTCACAGATTGGGAAGGACTCTCAAAGCTCATCTTGCCCAACCCCCCTGCAGACAGCAGGACGACCTCCAACTAGAGCAGGCTGCCCAAGGCCACACTGAGTCTTATCTTCAATGTCTACAGGCATGGGGCCTCAACCACATCCCTGGGCAAGCTGTTCCAGCTCTGTACTGCCGTGAGGAAGCTCAGACATGAGGATGTACTTAGATAAGCAGAGCTGCTGGAAAGCTGATTGCTGAAGACACTTTCTCAAGGCCAAGCTCCTGCAGACTGTGACACTAGGCAGTCCCCTTCTCTAACCTGACTGGACAGCATTGTAGAAGAAACATTTTTGATGGATTTGGAGAAAGCGTGACACAAAAGTCCAGATTAAACAGCTGATACCTGGACCTTGAACCACTGGACTGGCTGCCAGTGACAGCCTAAGGATGTCTGCTGAAACACTGCACCAGCACAATCGCTTTTCTAGGAACCAAGCAGTTCCTTTCCACTGGCTTGGCTAAAACCTTATCAGGAGGAAGTGTCTTACAGAACCAAGTTACCAAACTCAACGTGTGGCTTTCCCTTAATTCTCCTCACCCCTGAAAGTTTTCCATCAGGCAGAGCTGGGTGCCAGCTGCCGTGGTTTAGGTGTAGTTTAAAATGGATGATTCAGGACTTTGAGCACAGGAGAGCTGAGAACTTGTTGTCAGTTACTCAGACTGCTGAGACTCAGCAGTTTCTTCAACCCATCTTCCACGGGGTCACTTGAAGCAGGAAATAGATACTCAGTGAACTTCTCTCTGCCTTTTATATGCTAAACTTTAAACCAGCAGAAGGTGGAGCATTGTCCTCCTGGGAATGGAGAATGAGGCTATTGTCAGCTGCTTCCACTGGCCTCAGATGCCTCATGGGTGCAAGATTCTCGGCTTGCACGTGGAGGCCGGTGGGGAACTGCAGTTCTTAAGGTGCTGCCATCGTTGTTGTCCTTCTGGATTTGCAGAGCAGGTGGAAAGGCTTTCAGATCAAAGGTGTCACTAGCTCTTGGGCTGGGAGATGGGTGAAATATCTTAGGTTTGAAACTCAACTTCTGTGGAGTGGTGTGCTCAGATCTGAACGTTTTGTCTTGCCCCCTTCACTACATCCCTGCTGGAAAAGTTGCTTTGATGAATTCCTTCTGCCTCTTGATCTGTCAAGCTAAAGACTGATCTGTGCTAAAGCAGGGCCTGATCTGATGGTCAGGGTGTAGGATTGTTCTTGAACAGCTACAGAGGCACCAGGCCAATCAGGCATTTCAGAACAGGTTGATTTGCCTCTCCTCTTAAGGGAGAATGTCTGAATTCAGGTTCATGAAGTGGCATATCCTGAAACAGAGCTGCTCCAGCCAGCAAGGGGCAGCTGTGCCTCTTGGTGGAGGTCAGTGACAGCTTCTGGCTCTCAGAGATCATGGTGAAAGGTGACCCCAGCTGAGTGGCAGAGGAAGCTGAGCTGCTCATCTGTTTTAACCTTCACCTTCTTGGCTGACAACCTCACAGTTGTTGCTCTCAGAAGTTCTTGAGTGCTCTAACCCCCAGCGTCTTCACATGTCCCCAGCCTGGGTCTAGCCAGCATTTAGAGCTGAAATCAACTAAACCAAGTGTGAAAGGTAGAAATTATGAGTAGACTTCTTCAGCTTTGGACAACTTAGCTTTAGGACTTCCTATAGAGAATGAGTGTTAGGTACAGGTTGTTCTGTGCATCAGACAAGCTGAGGTGTGTGGTTTCTGTGTAATTTGTGACACCTACCACACTGCACTCAGCCTGTGGAGCATGCTGACAAGCAGGCACATCCACAGCAGGCTGACTGAGAAATGGGATTACAACAGGTAGTGCTTGGTGCTCTTCCTTCCTCTTCATCTGACTGTCCTAACAGGGTTTTTAAGCATCAAGACATTAAAGGCACAAAGCAGACCAGCAAGAGTGACCATCCAAGTGAAGTCCTTTGCGCTTTAGAACCAAAAAGTCCCCATGGGTGTTTGCAGTAATAATTCTCTTGTGCAGTTGTTGAGGTGCAAAAAGAATTTCTCTTCCCTTCTTGCTCTTCATAGGAGAGCAAGGTTAGAGCAGGGAGTAGGACTGCTCCTTCAGTGCCAAGACAGGCAAACTCACAGAACCAACTAGACAGACACCAAGGTGCTGTTTATGGAATCCCACCATGGTGGGGTTGGAAGTGACCTCTGGAGATCATCCAGTCCAACCCCCATGCTGAAGCAGGAGCACCCACAGCACAGTGGCCAGGTGGGGTTGGAATTTATCCAGAGAAGGAGACTCCACAACCTCTCTGGGCAGCCTGCTTCAGGCCTCCAGCACCCTCACAACAAAACTCCTGTTCAGGTGGAATCTCCTGGGTTCCAGTTTATGCCCTTTGGCCCGTGTCCTTTCCACTGAGCACCACTGACAAGAGCCTGGTCCCATCCTCTTGCCATTTACCCTTTAGATATTGATCAGCATTGATATTTATCTTCCCTTGGCAAAGGTGAAGTCACTGGCGCTCCTTGACATGGTTTTCCTGACCCATAGCTCTTGCACCTGTCCTGATTTATTTATTTTTCCAAAGTGAATTAAAAATCTCTTAGTAGAAAAGAAAAAACAAAAAAAAAACTTTACTGGAGTTCTGGAGAAAAACAAACAAACAAAAGTGTTTTAAATGCTCATCAACTTCCATCAGAGAGCTGCTGAGTGCTCCAGAGTTACTCGTTTTCATCCAGACCGTCAGGGATCAGTGCAGTTAATTTCTGTGTAGCACTCACATCACCTTGTGAACTGATGAGGTTTTGAGTTAAAGTCCTTTCATTTGAAAGGAGATTTCTGGAGTTCAGAATTTTGAGGGCTTTTGGAGGGTTTGTTAAAGTTTTGCTTCCTTTCCCCCCCTCTCCCTCCCCCCTCATTGCTTAAACAAGCTCAATTCAAACCCTATAAACAGCTCCTGAAATCTGCTCAGGAATATAGAAGGCAACAAGTAAAATACTGAGCTGTTAGGCAGTCAAAAATCCACAGGGATTTCTTTTTCTTCCCCATGGTTGTGGATATAGTCAATGTTGTATTATCCATGTTTCTCCCTTCCTAGGGGGAAAAAAAAAAAGGCCCCAAAAGCCACATTTTAGCCCTGAATTCCTGCAGGTTTGTGTCTGAATGCCACAGCTCAGCAGAGCAGTGAGCCTTGATTGCCATCTCTTTAAATGCTGGCTTCTGCAAACTGAAGAAATCATGGTTGAAATTGAACTGAATTTAACCTTTCTTGTCAAATTTCTACCTGAAAGAGCACCAATGATTGCTTTTTTTTTTTTATTGTGATGTTTGTTTTTTTGTTTGTTTTTTTTTTAAAGGATTAGATCACAGGAATCTGTACAACACCAAGTCTGGTTCTAAAGGTCCCAAGGGAATTGTCCCTTCAATACTGGAGAAGGGGGGAAAAAACCTTGCACTTTAGTCCTGGTTTTTGGTTTGTTTTTTTTATTACCCACTAATCTGAGAACCCAACTTTTCCTTCTCTTTATTTTAGATTTGGGAAAATTCCCTCTCCCCCCCCCAAAAAAATTACCCAACATATCCTGGAATGTTCACTAGTGTTTGTGTGAGTAAAAGATTCCAGCCTTTTATTATTCATCTGTAGGAATGATTTCATTCAGTTTTGTCCCAGAGAGTCTGAAATAGCAGAGCAATGTGCAGTGTTTGAAGTGAAAAGGAGTCAGGATCATTTGAATTTTTCATCTGGTCTGGTTGCAGGTTTTAGGATGATTTTTTTAAAAAATAAAGGAACATTAAGGGGAAAAAAAAAAGGAGCATTGGGGAAAAAAATAAAGGCTTGTTTAAAATGGATCATGAAAAAAGGAGCATTGGAAAAAAATGAGCAATGGAAAAAATGAAGGATCATTTAAAATGGATCATGAAAAAAAGGAGCATTGGAAAAATACAGGATCAAGGAAAAAGGATCATTAAGAAAGGATCATTGAGAAAATAAAGGATCATTTGAAAAGGAGCATTGAAAAAAATAATTATTCAAGTAAAAATCAAATAGCAAAGTAGAATCTTAAATAGAATAAAAATTGAAGTATCTGACTTCACATCCCCCCAAAAAAAAAAAACCCAAAAATCCCAGCCCAAATTTCTTGTGGCTAAATAAAATCAGTTCCAGCTCTGCTGACACCAAAGCATCACCAGCTGTTGAGTTGGACCTAAGCCATCTGAGATCAATGGATAAGGATGGATTTATGGATTAGGGAACCAGCAGATGATGGCAAACTTGGGGGAAAAAAAGGAACCAAATGCCTAAAAATCCAAAGGATTCAGAATCTTTGGGCTTGTGCAGCCATATCACTTGTAAAGTGAGCATCTCCCTGCCCCTCTGAGCTTGCTGTACTCTCGATCTGCTGCCTTCCTGCTGGTAACTCTCTTGCCTCTTGTGTCCCAGCAGGGATCAGAGTTGGTCTGGATACACATCTCATAGCTTCATAGAATGGTGTAGGCTGGAAGGGACCTTGAAGATCATCTAGTTCCAACTCCCTGCCATGGGCAGGGACATCTCCCACTAAGCCCAGGTTGCTTAAGGCCTCATCCAGCCTGGCCTTGAGCACCTCCAGGGAGGGGACATCCACAGCCTCCCTGGGCAGCCTGCTCCTGTGTCTCACCCCCATACTGCGCACGCTGTGTGTCTAGAGATGTTCCTCCTGTGTGCATGTCCCTGTGTGCTGGCCCCACATCACTCCTGCTCTAAAGCAGCAGCTTCGAAGGCATAGTCACCAAAACATGATGTAGAACTGTTCCTTTTTATTGATTTTTTTTTATCTTGCCAGTTCCCTGAAAAATCAAGAGTCTTTCTCAGCAGCTTTATGTGGTGGACAGCCCCAAAATTCTCCTTTTTTTTCCCTCTCTCCTGCTGGTTTTTATTATCCACTCACTCTTGGTGTGTGTAGAAACACATCTATGTAGCCACATATTTGTNATCAATAACAGGCCTTGAAGTTGGCCAATGTGGTGAAGGGTAAAGTGAAGAGTCCTGTACCTGGAAAGGAAAAGGACCTGGGGGTCTTGGTTGATGCAGAGCTCAATGAGCCGGCTATGTGTGTGTGTGCAGCCCAGACAGCAACTGTGTGCTGGGCTGCAGTGAGAGCAGCGTGGCCAGCAGGGCAAGGGAGGGGATTCTGCCCCTTTGCTCTGCTCTCCTCAGACCAGACCTGCAGTCCTGTGTGCAGTTCTGGAGTCCCCAACACAAGGAGGACATGGATGTGTTGGAGCCAGTCCAGAGGAGGCCACGAAGGTGCTCAGAGGGCTGCAGCAGCTTTGCTATGAGGACAGGCTGAGAGAGTTGGGGCTCTGCAGCCTGGAGAAGGCTTTGAAGAGACCTTGGAGTGGCCTTCCAGTATCTGAAGGGGGCTTACAGGAAGGCTGGGGAGGGACTCTTGACAAGGTCTTGTAATGACAGGAGGAGGAGGAATGGGTTTGAAGTGGCAGAGGGGAGATTGAAACTGGATGTTAGGAAGAAGTTGTTTGCCAGTGTCTCACCAGCCTCACTGCACAGGTTGTCCAGGGAGGTTGTGGCTGCTGCCTCCCTGGATGTGTTCAAGGCCAGGTTCGATGAGGCCTTGAGCAACCTGTTCTAGTGGGAGGTGTCCCTGCCCGTGGTGGGGGTTGGATGATCTTTGAGGTCTGTTCCAACCTAAAATGTTCTATGAGTAATAAACTGCACCAGTACAGTTTGGGAGGTGATCTGCTAGAGAGAAGGACCTGAAAGTCCTGCTGGACAAGTTCTCCATGGTACAGCAATGTACCCTCCTGGCCAAGAAGGCCAATGGGATCCTGGGCTGCAGTAAGAAGAATGTGGCCAGGAGATTGAGGAGGTTCTCTTCCCCCTCTATTCTGCTCTGGAGAGGCCCCATCTGGAGTATTGCATCCAGTTCTCGGCTCCCCAGTTCAAGAGGGACAGCGATCTATGGGAGAGATTCCAACTGAGGCTATGAGGATGATGAAGGGACTGGAGCACTCCCTGATGAGGAGGGGCTGAGGTACCTGTGGCTCGTTAGTCTGGAGAGAAGACTAAGAGGGGATCTGATCAATGTCTCTAAACATCTGAGGGCTGGAGGTCAGGAAGGAAGGGAGTGGGGCAGACTCTGCTCACTTGTGCCCTGGGATAGGATAAGGGGCGATGAGTGGAAACTACAGCACAGGAAGTTCTGCCTCAACATGAGGAAGAACTTTAAGGGTCCCAGAGCACTGGCACAGGCTGCCCAGAGAAGTTGCATTGTCTCCTTCTCTAGAGCCTTTCAAGACCCATCTGGATGTGTTCCTGTGTGACCTGAGCTGGATTCTATGGTCCTGCTCTGGCAGGGGGGTTGGACTCGATGATCTCCAGAGGTCCCTTCCTATCCCTGACAGCCTGTGCTCCTGTGGACTTGAAGAGCTGTGGTGATTGAGAATAACAGCAATTAAGAGGGCAGTTGTAGCACCCACAGTTAATGATTGACTGATAACTGGTGGGGAACTCCCTGATCCTCTCAGCTCAGATGTGTGATCACCTGTAACAAGTATCTTGCTGAGCTTCTCCTCTAGTTTGTCCTGCTTTGGCCTCAGTGATCTCCGGAGGTCCCCTCTAACATTCAGTGAATCTCTGTGTGGTTCTATTCTCATGTACACAGAGAACCATTGAAGTTGCAAAGACCTTAGAGGTGATTGAGTCCAACCATTAACCCAACACTTCCAAGTCCACCACTAAACCATGGCCCTCAGCACCACATCTACACAGCTTTTCAATCGCTCCAGGGATGGGCTCTCCACCACTGCCCTGGGCAGCCTAGTCCAGGGTTTGCCAACCCTTTTTGGGGGGAAGAAATTGTTCCTGATGTTGTCTGTCTTTCTATATTGCAAGGCCTAGAACCATTGCTAAAGACACAGAACACTGCTGATAACCCATTCCAGTACTACAGAAGCTTGACTTGATATTGGGATGTTTTTTGTGATCAGCTTTTGTGATCTTGGGTTTTAAAGACATATCATAGATTCACAGAATGATTTGGGTTGTAAGGGACCTTAAAGATCATCTAATTCCAACTCCCCCTGCCATGGGGCCTCCAGTAGACCAGGTTGTTCAAGGCCTCATTTCCTCCCCTCAAGAGATTTACTTTGATTAATGGAAGCCAAGTACAAAAATGCTCTTTGTGTAATTATCCATCACTTTCTTGATCTTTTTCTACAGGGTTACTTTTAAAAAGAAGATTTCACTGCTCAAGCCAGTAGAAGATTTCAGTCCAAGAAAGAGTGAAGCCAGCTTTTGCCAAGACTGGAGGAAGTCGCTGTTGAGTCAACCTTTAGAACCAGAGCTCGTTCCAGCCATTTGTCCATTATGTCCAACCAAGGAGATGATTGCTACTTCTATTTCTATTCCACGTGTAACAAGGTTTGTTGGACTTCCTCCTTGTTGCAGGTTTTGGTTTTTTTTCCTTTTTTTACATTTTAAAAGGGGGAGGGGAGAGTAGGAGGGAGAGAACTTCTGTGAACTTAAGAAGCAGTTAGATTCTGCTTCCGCTTCGAAAAACCTGCATTATTTTAGGCTGTGCTGTTTAATTTTGGGGGTTTTAGTGTTTAATTTTTTTGGTTTTTGTGGATTTCTTTTTTTGGATGCAGGGAGACAGCTGCTCCTTCCGCCACTGTGAAGCTGCTCTGGGAAATGAAACTGTCTGCACCCTCTGGCAGGAAGGTCGCTGCTTCAGGAATATCTGCAGGTTCAGACACATGGAAATAGATGTGAGTGTTGCTCTCAAGAGCTGCTTTCAAACTGAGTCACTGGAAAGTGTTTTTTCAGTGCTGTAAAAATCACAGAATTCTTTAGGGTGGAAAATGCTTTGATCATCTTTTAAGACAAGAGGGGCTTTAAAGGTCTCTTCCAACCCAACGTGTTCTGTGATTCTATGATCATCCAGTCCGAGCAGCCTCTTAGCTCTTCTGAGGCTGTGGCTAACCCATGGCCCTCAGCACCACATCTCTGGGGCTTTGAAACACTTCCAGGGATGAGGATTCAGCCACCTTCCTGGAAGCCTGTGTCTGAGAAACCTTTCAAGGAAGAATTTTCTTCTGATGTCCAACCAAAACCTCCCCCAGGGGAACTTGAGGCCATTTCCTCTGATCCTATCACTTATTTCTTGGGATGAGTGACCAATCCCTACCTGGTTCCAGCCTCCCTTAAAGGGAGCTGTAGAGAGCAGTGAGGTCTCCCTTTTGCCTCCTTTTCTCCAGACTAAACACCCCCAGGTCCCTCAGCTGCTCCCTGCCACCTCCCTGGGCAGCCTGTGCCAGGCTTTGAGAACCCTCTCAGTGAAGAAGTTTCTTCTGAAGTCCAACCTAAACCGCCCCTGCTGCAGCTTGAGGCCATTTCATCTTGCCCTCATTGTCATAGAATGGCATAGGTGAATTTCTCCCTCAGCTCCAAACCATTCCCCCTTGTCCTGTCTCTAGACACTCATGAAAAGTTCCTCTGTAACCTTCCTGAAGGATTCCTTCAGGTGTTGGAAGGCAGCTCTAAGGCCCTCCGAGGGTCTTCTATTCTCCAGGCTAAGCTCTGTCACTTCTTTCTTGGGAGAAGAGACCAACCCACACCTGGCTCCAACCTCCTTTCAGGGAGTTATAGAGAGCCAGAAGGTCTCCTCTGAGCTATCCTGGGCTGGAGCAGGATGGTGGTAAAAAGCCTGCGGTGGGCTTGATAGTGGTCTGTGAGGTCTGTTCTGTCCTGGATCCCTTCAGATGTCATTGTTCTGACCTCTTGAGGTAGTAGAGGATGGGGAGGGAGAAGATGGGAAGAAGCTAGAGTTCTGTAAGAGAACTTCAGATGGATTTCACAGGAGACCATGCACCCCAGAGGTAGCCACCTTTGGCCAAGGCAATTTCAAACCCTTTTTCTCTTTGAACAATCCCAGCATTTTGCACATGGGGTTGCTTGAACCTACAGTGGTTTAATACTTGAGGAGATTTAGATTGGATGTTAGGCACAGGTTCATTACCATAAAGGTTGTGGAATACTACCACATGTTGCCCAGGGATGTAGTTGAGGTCCCATCCCTGGAGATAATCAAGGCCAGGCTCGACAATGCTCCGAGCAACCTGAAGGATGTCCCTGCTGACTGCAGTGGGGTTGGACTAGATGACCTTTGGAGGTCCCTTCCAACCCAAATCATTTTATGATTCTAGTTGCAGATGTCCCTGCTGACTGCAGGGGGTTTAGACTGGCTGAGCTTTGGAGGTCCCTTCCAACCCAAACCATTCTCTGAATCGAGGTGTGAGTGCCAGCTGAGGGGCTTTTGTTGGGGCTTACGCTGCCCTCTGGTGTGCTCTCTCAGGCTGTCGTTGCCATGGGGACGAAGACTCGTGGAAGTGTCTGTGGTGATTCAAGCTGAGTGTTACCTAGAGCTTTTCTTTCTTCCTTTCTCTCCTCAGAAGAAGCGCAGTGAGATTCCTTGCTACTGGGAGAACCAACCAGTGGGCTGCCAGAAATCCAACTGTGCTTTCCATCACACAAAAGGGCGTTACGTGGATGGGCTCTTCCTACCACCAAGCAAAAGTGAGTTCCTCTGCTCCTTTCCCTTCAAGTCAGAATTAATTCTCAATATGAATTAGTAGAAGACATCAAACAGCTCTTGGTTTGTGAGAGAACAGGATGGGATGCTGGGTTTGAATTATTTCTTTTGTGCACAGCTGCTTTGTTTGATTTGTGCCTTCCAGGTTGCTTTGCCCTCATTTAATCCGTTCCAGGTGGTAGGGCAGTGAGATTTATGGGTGAAAGGAAGGTCAGAGAGTGAGCTGCACCAGAGGGTGAGCTGCTGGAATGGAGCTCTGCAGAGAAGCACCTGGGAGTGCTGGTGGATAACAACTTGCCCATAAGCCAGCAGTGTGCCCTCATGGACAAAAAAGCCAATGGTGTCCTGGGTGCATGGAGAAGAGGGTGGGCAGCAGGTTCAGGGAAGTTCTTCTCCCCCTCCTCTCTGTCCTAGTCAGGCAACACGTGGAGTATTGTGTCCAGTTCTGGTCTCCCTGGTTCAAGAGAGACAGAGAACAACTGGAGAGAGTCCAGGCTTGAGAGGCCTGGAGCAGCTATGTGAGGAGCAAAGGCTGAGAGCCCTGGGGCTGTTGAGCCTTGAGTGGAGCACCCCAGAGGGAATCTGCTCAATGCTCAGCAAGAGCTAAAGGATGGGGGGCAAGAGTATGGGGCCCAGGGACAGGACAAGATGGGAAGGGCACAAACTGGAACCCAGGAGGTTCCATCTGAACAGGAGGAGAAATGTCTTTGTTGTGAGGATACTGGAGGCCTGTAGCAGGCTATCAAGAGAGGTTGTGGAGTCTCCTCCTCTGGAGAGCTTCCAAACCCGCCTGACCATTGTGCTCCTGGGCAAGCTGCTGTGGGTGCCTCTGCTTTAGCAGGGAGGTTGGTCTGGATGAGCTGCAGAGATCCATTCCAACCCCAGAATGCTGAGATTCTGGGATTCTGTCATCAGGGGTGAGGAATAGGAGACACCTGAATTCAGTAGCCAAATGAAGTCTCTGCCTTGTCTGCCATATCTATGCAGTGAGTCAAAGTTCTAAGTAGCCAAATTACAGCTGCTGCTCCTCTTCCTCCAGCCACGCTTCCAAGTCCCCCTGAGTCTGGAGAAGATGATGTGAAAATGGCTCAGATGTCACTGCAGCAAAACAAACTTTCTGTCCAGTCCAATCCCTCTCCACAGCTGAGGGGGGTGATGAAAGTGGAAAACTCTGAAAATGTCCCAAGTCCTACCCATCCTCCTGTAGTAATCAATGCTGCAGAAGATGATGAAGATGATGATGGTGAGTGGTTTCTTTGACTTATTGAAGGCATTTCTGCTCTGAGTGAATGTCTAAATCACAAAATGCCTGAACTGTGTAGTGGTTAAAGCTCCACACAAGTCTGGAGTCCTAAATCTTTTTTTCCCCTGTTGAAGTCTCTGACTCAGAGCAGTTTGTGAAGCCAGTCCAGCTGCTTGGACACAAGAATCCTTCCATTCCAACTGCTACTCTTTGTGGTTAAGAATATGAACAGAATGGAGTTGTTCACCCTGGAGAAGGCTCCAGGGAGACCTTACAGCAGCCTTCCAGTACCTGAAGAGGGCTACAGGAGAGCTGGAAAAGGATTTGTTACAAAGGCATGAGTGGTGATGGCTTCAGCCTGGAAGAAGCTGGATTAAGATGAGATGTTAGGATGAAATTTTCACCCATGAGTGTGGTGAGGCATTGGAAGAGCTTGCCCAGAGAGGTGGAGGCTCCAAGGATGGAAATGGTCAAAGCCAGACTGGATGGAACCTTGAGCCTGGGCTAGTGGGAGGTGTCCATGTAGGAGGCTTGGAATTAGATGATCTTTAAGGTCCCTTCCAACCCAACCCATTCTGTGATGGTAGAAACCATGAACTGAAATGTCTGAGCTACATAAACCTGACAGATCTCGTCTGATCCCTCCTCTGTGACTGAAGGGGTTTGTGTTTGCCTTTCAGACCAGCTTTCTGAAGAGGGAGAAGAAATTAAAGCACCTGTCCAGCAACCATCCCCAGAGGCCCATAATGGATTGAGGATCATTTCCACTAGGAAATCCAACTCCAATACTAAGCAAGGTATCTTGTGTGTCCTCCTGAATACTGTGGAAAGCCCTGGCTAGTGAGAGGAGTCTAACAGCTAATGATCTAATAGCTAATTATCTAATAATACAGCCAAATTGTGGCACCTTCAGCAAGTTTGCAGATGGTACCAAGCTGAGTGGTGCAGTTGTTGAGACTGAAGGATGGGATGAGTGTCATCCTCTGAGGGATCTGGAACAGGCTGGAGAAGTTGGCTGAGGAAAATTTCTTAAAGTTCATTAAGGCAAAGTGCAGGATCCTGTGCCTAGGTTGAGGCAATCCCAGATAGCAATCCAGGCTGGGAGGCCGAGAGCAGCCCTACACAAATGGACTTGGGCCCAGAAGGCCAAGGGCTGCCTGGGCTGCATGCAAAGCAGCATGGCCAGAGATGGAGAGAGAGGATCCTGCCCTCTGCTGTGCTGTGAGGAGACCTCACCTGCAGGGCTGTGTCCAGCTCTGGAACCCTCCACACAGGAAGGACCTAACCTGATGGAAAGGCTCCAAAGGAGCCAAAAAAGATCAGGGGGATGGAGAACCTCTGCTCTGAGGGAACTGGGGATATTCAGCCTGGAGAAGAGAAGGCTCCAAGGAGACCTTAGAGCAGCCTTTGAGGGCTATAAGAAGGCTGCAGAAGGACTGTTTGCAAAGGCCTGCAGGGACAGGATGAGGGACAAAGGTTTGAAATGAGAGCAGAGCAGATTGAGATTGGATGTGAGGAACAATTTCTGCACCAGGAGGCTGTTGGAACACTGCAACAGGTTGCCTAGGGAGGGAGTTCAGGCCTCATCCCTGGACATATTTAAGGTCAGGCTGGACAAAGCTCTGAGCAAGCTACTCTGGTGGAGGATGTCCCTGCTGAGTGCAGGGAGGTTGGACTGGCTGAGCTTTGGAGGTCCCTTCCAACCCAAACCATTCTGGGATTTTGTATAGATGGATTCAAATTCTTAAATGACAATAAAACCCTGCAGGAGAGGAGGGGAAGGGAGGGGAGGTGAAGAAAGCTCCCAGTTAGGGACTAAAACAGCAGCCATTCTGTGACTGAGCTGTGAGAAGCTTGAGGATCTGCCCTTCAGCAGCTGCTCTCCCAGCCTCAGTTTCATGAACCATTTTGTGTTTTCAGATGACAATTTAAATTTTGGCATCAAAACACTTGAAGAAATCAAACTGAAGAAACTGAAGGAAAAAACAAAAAAACAAGGTGGTGAGTTCATATCCCTAACTCCTTTATCCTTTTGCCTTCTGTTCACCTCCATTGTTGGGTTTGGTTTTTTTTAATCCTTCTGTTCCCTGCATCTCTGCCTGTTGGTGAATACAGTTTAGTAGCAGAAGTTCAAACTGAGAGACTTGGACAGGCTGGAGAGATGGAAAGAAGGGAAAGGAAACCTCCTGAAGCTCAGTAAGGACAAATATAGAGTCCTGCATCTGAGGAGGAACAACTCCAGGCACCAGGACAGACTTGGAGTGGTCCCGCTGGGAAGCAGCTCTGTGGAGAAAGACCTTGGAGTCCTGCTGGGCAGCAAATTCTCCATGGGACAGCAATGGGGCCTTGTGGCCAAGAGGGCCAATGGGATGCATCAACAAATGTGTGGCCAGCAGGTTGAAGGAAGTTCTCCTCCCCCTCTGCCTTGCTGAGATCACACCTGGAATAGTGTGGCCAGTTTTGGGCTCCCAGATTCAAAGAACACAGGAGAGAGTCCCAATGGAAGTAGTGAGGATGATGAAGGGAGTTGAAAATCTCTGCTATGAAGACAGACTGAGAGCCCTGGGGCTGTTTAGTCTGGAAAAGAGAAGGCTGAGAGAGGACCTTATCAGTGCCTATAAAGTTCTGAGAGGTGGGTCTTAGGATGAAGGTGCCAGGCTGATGGTGGTGCCCAGTGCTAGGACAAGGAACAACAGCTACAAGCTGGAACTCAACAGGTGGTACCTCAGTGTGAGGAGAAAATTCTACAGGGTAAGGGTTCTGGAGCCCTGGAGCAGGCTGCCCAGAGAGGTTGTGTAGCCTCCTTCTCTGAAGACTTTCAAAAACCCACTTCGATGTGTTTCTGTGTGATCTACCCTGGGTGATCCTGCCTCTGGCAGGGAGTTTGGGCTGAATGATCTCCAGAGGTCACTTCCAACCCCTGCTATTCTGTGATTTTTGTGTGACTGCAGCTGGGAGCAGCTCAGGGCATAGATTTCTATGTTCATTTGGTGGCCTTGAGATACTTTGGGAACAAACTTGTCTTAAAAGGAGCTGCTGTTCTGCATTGGAATTCCAAGGACAAATCAGAGGGAGATTTGCTCTTCTCTGTTATATCCATGCTCTGCTCATCCTGTGTTTGACAGTAATAAAGAACTAATACCTTTGATCTCTCTGATAGTTCTGGTTTGTTTGGTTGAGTTTTGTTGGTTGTTTTTGTGGTTTTTTTCCCTAACCATCCTTCTGTTTTGTTTGCTCTCCCCAGAAGGTCCTTCAGGAGTTTCAGTTCACCCACTCCAATCCCGAACTATTCCTGTGCCAGAAAAGGAGAATGTGAGGACAGTTGTGAGGACAGTGACTCTGTCCCAAAAACAAGGTGAGAACCAGCATTGCTGTTTGCATTTCATGACTCCTAAATGGAAGGGTAAAGTAAGAACTAAGATGTGCACCCTGCACATCTCCACTTGAGGAGAGAAATGAAAGAATCTGACCCTTAAAGCATGTCAGAAAAGAGGAATTAGTGTGGAGATATTCAAGACTTGCCTGGATGTGATCCAGTGTGATCTGCTGTAGGTCACCCTGTTCTGGCAGGGGGATTGGACTGGGTGAGCTTTGGAGGTCCTTTCCAGCCCATGACATTGTGTGGTTGTGTGAGGTCATGGATTGTGGCATTTCCTTGCAGCCCATTCTCTTAACTGAGCTGGCTTGAGTTTCTCAGTTGCTTTCATAGAATCCTAGAATGGTTTGGGTTGAAAGGGACCTCCACAGCTCAGCCAGTCCAACTCCCTGCACTCAGCAGAGACATCCTCCACTAGAGCAGCTTGCTCAGAGCCTTGCCCAGCCTCACCTTGATTATCTCCAGGGATGTGGAGCCTAAATCACCTCCCTAGGCAACCTGTTGCAGTGTTCCAGCACCCTCGTGGTGCAGAACTTGTTCCTCACATCCAATCTGCTCTGCTCTCATTTCAAACCATTGTCCTTGTCCTGTCCCTGCAAACCTTTGCACACAGTCCCTCTGCAGCCTTTTTGTAGCCCACTTCAGCTACTGGAAGGCTGCTCTAAGGTCTACCTGGAGCCTTCTTTTCTCCAGGCTGAACATCCCCAGCTCCCTCAGCCTGTCCTTGTAGCAGAGGTTCTCCACCACCCTGCCCATCAGCTCCATTTCCTTCCTGTGTTGAGTGCTGCAGAGCTGAACACAGAGCTTTAAACTCCAAAGAATGACTTAAGGGCATGTGTAAGGTGGCAGTGGGGGTTGGAACTGGATGGTCTTTGGGGTCACTTCCAACCCAAACCATTCCGCGAATCCATGAATGCTTTTGACTGGCTGCTTCTGCTTTCTGTGCACTGAAAATGTGTTGTTTGATGTAGGAGAGGAGCCAGTGATTAGGCTGAATCTTGCTGAGAGGCTGGGAAAACGAAAAGCCTCCCCAGGTAAGAGCATTTTTTTTTTGAAGGCTGTTTCTGGGGGGTTTTTTTTTTGGTGTTCTTATCTAAACCTGACCATATCTGAGGGTATTTTTGCAGCGATGTGTACTGAGTGCTGACCTGACAAATCCTGTTAGCAATTAAAGGCAAATACAGGAAGATCTACCTGGGGCAATTGAGATTTGTGGCTGACTGTAGTAAAAATCATCCCCCCCAGAGAAGTGTCCTTCAAATCTTTCTGCTTTTCTCTCTTCCTGAAGCTGGGAAAAATGTCCTTCCTCTGAAGCGCAACCTCGCCGAGAGGCTGGGCAAGAAGATTGAGACCTTGGAGAATTCAGACAAGGCACCCAAGAGAGGTAACAGCTGCTAAACATCTGCATCTGAGGCTTTTATCTTTGTCCTTTCATCTGATAGAATCCTAGAATGGATTGGATTGGAAGGGAGCTCCAGAGATGATCCATTCCAACCCCCCTGCATTCATTCAGGGGCATCTTCTGCTAGATCAGATTGCTCAGAGCCTTGATAGTTCTCTCTGGTGGGTTGGTTGAGGGCTCAAGGGAACTTTAACCCCAAAGAAGTGATCTTCTGGCTGAATTTGAAATGTGAGATTCCTGCAGGCTTCCCTAATTTGTTCTCTTCTCTCTTGTAGTTCAAGTCCCCAAGTCTTTGAAGGAGAGGCTGGGATTGTCCTCTGAACAGCCCAGTGCAGAGCCAGGTAATAACTGGGTAGTAAATAAACCTTCCTCTTCTTTCATTCCATGAGCTTACATACAACCCTAAGAGTTTAAAAAGTGATGATTTGAAGAATGCTGATGCCTGCTGCCAGAGATCTGCCTCAAGGGGGGGGTTGTTTTCCACTGGTGCTCCATCAAGATTGCAGTCTGCAGCTGGGAAGTCTCAGAAGCTGCAGTGAGCTCACGCACAAGAACTGTGGCTGGGAGCAGGAGGTTGGGATGCTAATGGAGAGACACAATCTGAGAAAGGAACAGAAGCATAGAATGGTTTGGGTTGGAGGAGATGTCCAAAGCTCATCCAGTCCAAACCCCTGCACTCAGCAGGAGAGGCTGAGGCACCTGGGGCTTTTTAGTCTGGAGAGGAGACTGAGAGGGGATTTAATAAATGCTTATAAATATCTGAGGGCTGGGGGTCTGGGTTGAGGGGGGAAGAGGCTTTGCTCACTTGCTCCCTGTGAAAGGACAAGGAGCAATAGATGTAAGCTGCAGCACAGGAGGTTCCAGCTCAACACAAGGGGGAACTTCTTGAGTGTAAGGGTTCCAGAGCACTGGCACAGGCTGCCCAGAGAGGTTGTGGAGTCTCTTTCTCTGGAGCCTTTTAAGATCTGTCTGGATGTGTTCCTGTGTGACCTGAGCTAGATTGTCTGGTCCTGCTCTGGCAGGGGGGGTTGGACTGGATGATCTCTGGGTCCCTTCCAACCTCTGACATCCTGGGATCCTCCACTAGAGCTCAGAGCATTGTCAAGCCTGACCTTGAATGTCTCCAGTGATGGGATCTCAGTTACCTTCCTGGGCAACCAGATCCTCCCTTTATTGAGGGCTCCAGAGCTGGATGCAGCACTCCAGGTGAGGTTTCAGCAGAGCAGAGGGGCAGGATCCACTCTCTCCACCTGCTGGCCTTGCTGCTTCTGGTGCAGCCCAGGCTGCTGCTGCCTTCTGGGCTGCCAGCCCACAGTGACAGTTTTATTGTGTGGCAGTTCTGTCAGTAGTACTGATCTGCAAGAAAAAAGTGACTTAGAGGAGGAGGGGAATATTGGGCAGAATGGTTCTGTCCTAAGGTGTCTAGGCTGCCCAGGAAGGTTGTGGAGTCCCCATCCCTGGAGGTGGTCAAGAAATGTATGGACATGGCTCTTGGAGCTGTGGTTTAGTGGCCTTGGTGGCTGGACTGTGAATGAACTTAGAGGCCTTTTCCAACAACTCTGAGTTTTGGGAACCCTCAAACCTCATTTGCCTTAGCACTGTGACACCCTTTGGAGAACTTTGAGTGTTGTTGGGCTCCTTAACTCTTGGTGCTTCTCTTTATTTTGGATGGTTTTGGGAAGGAACTGGAAGGAACATTACAAGTAATGACAGGATGAGGAGTAATGGGTTTAAACTGACAGAGAAGAGATTGAAACTGGATGTTAGGAAGAAGTTGTTTGCAGTGAGGCTGGTGAGACACTGGCGCAGGTTGCCCAGGGAGGTTGTGGAGCACAGAAGCACAGAATGTGATCTTTGATCACATTCTGTGTTTCTGTGCTCCACAGCCTCCCTGAAGGTGTTCAGGACCAGGTTGGATGAGGCCTTGAGCGACTTGTTCTAGTGGGAAGAGTCCCTGCCTATGACAGGGGGTTGGAACTGGATGAGTTGAGGTCCCTTCCAACCTAACTCATTCTGTGATTCTGTTCTACGATTACACAGAGAAGGTTGCCAAGGCAACAGGAGAAATCCATGTGAAAACCCTGGAAGAAATTCGCCTTGAAAGAGCTGCTCAGAGACGAGGAGAGCCCCAAGCCAGAGCCCAGGCTGAAGGACGCTGCAAAGCAGAAGATCCCAGCTCAGGGCCAAGACCTTCCCCTGCAGTTCGCATCAAAACCTTCTCAGGAGCCCTGGCTGAGAAGAATGACAAGCAGCTGGAGGAGGAGAAACCAAAGCCAGAGGAGTTTCCCATCAGGACAAAAACTGAGAGTGAACCCAGGAAGTTGGGTGTCCTTTCTTCAGCTGTGCCCAGCAAAGTGCAGCTGGCAGAGCCGGGAGGTAAAGCCAAGGCTGCAGGAGAAGTGCGAATTAAAACCTTAGAAGAAATCAAGAAGGAGAAAGCTCTGCGGATGCAGCAGAGTGGGGAGAACCTGCCAGCAGCACCAGCACAGCCTGAGTCTGCCCCAGCTGGGAGGAGGTTGTTACGGATCACAAAGCTCATGGGTAAGGAGTTGCTGCCTGCCCTGCTGCAGTTCTTCCCCTCTCAGACAGATTGGGTTTGCTCAGGATTCATTTTGCCTACAGCAGGCTGCCCCGAGAGGTTGTGGAGTCTCCTCCTCTGCAGAGCTTCCAACCTCACCTGGGCATTGTGATGCTGGGCAAGCTGCTGTGGGTGCTCCTGCTTGAGCAGGAGGCTTTGGGCTGGATCCAGAGGTCACTTCTAACCTTCCCACCATGCTGGGATTCTGGGATTTGGCCTATGTAGTGTTTAACTTGGCTGTTGCTGAATCTGCATTTGCAAAGCTCATAGCAGCATCTTAATGTGAAGGGCAGCTTGGGTCTAAAATGACAGAGCATGAAAGATCTCCTCATTAAGCCATGTAATTAGAGATGATGTGATTGAGGGAGAGGGAGCTTAGATGCTGCCTGAATTGCTTCCTGTAGCCATTCCCAAATGAACAGAGGTAAGCAGGTTTCTTTCCTTCTTCTGTTGAGAAAAAGATTTTTTTTTTTTAAATTTATTTGTTTGTTTGTTTTTTAAAGCACCTGGAAGAGAAGAAAAGAAGATTGTGGAATTGAGCAAGACATCTCCCAAAGCTGTCTCTGCTCCTGCAGAGGTGAGTCCTTTGAAGGTTCTAAGGACACATAAGCAAGTTCTGCTCTTTTTTTTTTTTTGTTTGTTTGTTTGTTTTTGTTTTGTTTTGTTTTGTTGGTTTTTTAGCATATTTCACCCTCTCAGTCTGCTCCCACCCTCCCCCATTTGGCAAGCTCTGCAGTGGAGTTATGAGTCCTGTCACTTTGTGTGACAACATTTGTGACATCAGTCTTGGCATTCATCTTCTACCTGACAGGGAATGAGAAACTTTTAGCACCAGATAAAATCTGTGGGGTTCCCAAATGCCAATCCAGGCTGGGGGCTGATGAGATTGAGAGCAGCCATTCAGAGAAGGACTTGAGGGTGCTGGTGAGTGAGAAGCTGGACAGGAGCCAGCAGTGGGCACTGGCAGACCAGAAGGCCAAGGGCAGCCTGGGTTGAATCCAGAGCAGTGTGGCCAGAGATGGAGAGAGGGGATCCTGCCCCTCTGCCCTGGGAAGACCTCACCTGCAGTGCTGTGTCCAGCTCTGGAGCCCCCAGCACAAGAAAGACCTGGACCTGATGGAGAGAAGGCCACAAAAATGATCAGGGACTTCCTGCAGCAGCTCTGCTATGAGGACAGACTGAGGGAGCTGGAGGTGTTCAGCCTGGAGAAGAAGAAGCTCCAGGCACACCTTAGAGCAGCCTGAAGGGGCTACAAGAGGGACTGTTTTGCAAAGGCCTGCAGGGACCTTATTGCATTCTACAGCTACCTGAAAGGAGGTTGTAGCCAACTGGGGTTGGGCTCTTCTCCCAGGCACCCAGGGACAGAACAAGAGGACACAGCCTCAAGCTGTGCCAGGGCAGGTTCAGGCTGGATGTTAGGAAGAAGTTCTTGACAACAAGAGAGATTGGCATTGGAATGGGCTGCCCAGGGAGGTGGTGGAGTCCCCATCCCTAGAGGTGTTTAGGAGGAGGCTGCATGAGGCACTGAGTGCCATGGGTTAGTTGATTAGAAGGTGTTAGGTGATAGGTTGTACTCAATGATCTTGAAGGTCTTTTCCAACCTGATTAATTCTGTGATTCTGATTCTGACCAGACCAGGGGCAATGGTTTGAAATGAGAGCAGATTGAGATTGGAACAAGTTCTGCACCATGAGGGTGTTGAAACACTGCAACAGATTGTCCAGGGAGGTGGTTGAGGCTCCATCTCTGGAGATATTGAAGATTAGGCTGGACAAAGCTCTGAGCAAGCTGCTCTGGTGGAGGATGTCCCTGCTGAGTGCAGGGGGTTGAACTGGCTGAGCTTTGGAGGTCCCTTCCAATCCAAACCATTCTAGGATATCTTCAGCTCTTGTCATAGAAAAGGCCAGAGCTAGGGTCCAGCAGTGAATGCTGGCTTGGGGAGCTGTAGAACTTTGTATTGCCTAAAAAGAATGTCATAGCTTGCAGCTAGAGTCTTCTGTGCTGCAGAAGCTTGCTGTGGTGGGGATTGCAGGGGTTTTGGAACTGTTATTTCATGGATCTTGTTACAGGCAGCATTCTAAGGAAGAAATGTCAGATCTGAACAGTGTTGATGTGCTCTGTTCCTCACGGAGCACTTTCAGAGGGATTGCCACTCAGACTTTCCTCATGAAACCTCCAGAGAGTTTTGTCCTATTCATCCTCTTTTTATTTCTCCCCAGTCCTCTAGTCAGAGCACAACAAACTCCAAAGTTCAAGTGAAGAGCCTGGAAGAGATAATGAGAGGCAAGAGGCAACTGAAACAACGGCAAGAGGAGAAGCTTCAGAAGGAGGCAGCTGCTGTGCCATCATCTCCTCCTGAAAAAGCAACCAAGGAGAAAGCTCCAGCATCAGGGAGTCCTGAATCCAGCCTGGTTTCAGGGGCAGCTTATAAACTTGGGAAGAGGATAACAGGGAAAGCTCTGGAAGAAGAAGGGACTGAAAGCCCAGGAAAAGATGCTGCTGTGTCCCCAGGGAAACAGGCAGCTCAGCTTCCCGAGCGCAGAGCTAAAAGTAAGGGTGGAGTAGGTGTTCAGAGTTCCTGCAGGGCATGTTGTGAAGGAAGGGCAGAAGGGTGCCCATTTTCACCTTGTATCTCTCTGCCTCCTCTTTGTAATTTCTTTGTTCCTCTTTTATACCTTCTGGGAAAGATTTCGCTGTGTGGAAAAGCCCCTGGGCAGTGGCTGTGTGGTTGTGCTGGCCAGATGTGATCAGCTAAAAGGATTAGAGTCATGGACTCGTTTCCTTTGGCTAAAATCATCCAGTCCAACCTGTCTGATCCCTGCCAAGGCTGGAGCCAAACCACGGCACTCAGCACCACAGCTCTGTGGCTTTGAAACCCCTCCAGGGATGGGGATTTGACAACCTCCCTGGGGAGCCTGGGACAGAGTTTGGGAACCTGTTCTGTCAAGAAATTTCTTGTCCTACCTAAACTTCCCCGGCTGCAACTTGAGGTCATTTCCTCTCACCCCTATCACTTCTTCCTTGGGAGAAGAGACCCACCCCCATCTGGCTCCAGCCTCAGGGAGTTGCAGAGAGCTATGAGATCTCCCCTCAGCCTCCTTTCCTCCACACTGAACAGCCCCAGCTCCCTCAGCTGCTCCTCCCCAGCCCTGTTCTCCAGACCCTTCACCAACTTCCTTGTCCTTCCCTGGGCCCACTCACAGCCCCTCAATGTTCGTCTTGGAGTAAGGATCCCAAACCTGACCCCAGTACTCAAGGTGTAGTTATAGGAATGTTAAGAGAAGCTGTTTGGTTTGGAAAAAACCTTTCTCAGTTCTTCCTTCCTTTTCTGCAGCCAAACCCAAGGTGTGCCTGAAACCCCTGGAGGGCAAAGGCAGCTCCCCCACGAAGCAGACGCTGAAACGCAGAGCAGCTGAGAGCCATCCCTCTGCCGTGGCAGCTGTGAAACCCTTGAATGCCACTGGTGGGGACACCAAGGAGCCTTCAGCTAAGAAAGCAGCTGTGGTAAGGACAGGGTCTGAGGCAGGAGTTGGGTCCCTGGTAAATGTTATGCACAAGTTTTACTCCCCTCTTGGTGAAAAGATGAAAAACTGAAGCGTTCTGCAGCTCTTTTTTTTCTTTCAGATCTAGAAGTGGCATGCATGGGAGGTGCCTGTCTGCTTTTGTTAGCTGAGTGACAGTGTTGGCATCACCTTCTGCTGCCATTTCTCTGGGGCATGAAGCAGTTTTGTCCATTAATGGTGTGTCCTTAAAGACACAAGCTCATGAGCAACCTTGGAGGCAGTCCCAACTCTCCTTCAGGTGTGCCCTGGTTGTGTAGTTGAGTTTAGGCTCAGCAATGCCAGAGGAAAAGCAGCAGAGGAGGATTCTGAAGGAAGCTTTTTGCCTGTCATAAAATCATCTTGCTTCTTCCTAGGCCGTTGTTCCTACTTTGTCAGAAGACAGCCTGATCTCCATACCTGTGAGAGAAAAACCCAAACCCAGGTACCAGCCACATTTGTTCTTCTTTGGTCAATGCACCTCTCACTCTAGTCCCCTCAGCATCTTTGTAACCTTTCTTGGATTCTCTCCAGTATTTCCCTGTCTGAAATGGGGAGCCCAGAACTGGACCCAGTACTCCAGCTGTGGCCTAACTAGGGCAGAGTTCTTTGCCAGAGCCCAAATGTCCTGTCTTGACAGCTAAATCCCCATGCCCACAAAATCAGCTGCTACCCCAACTGCTCTCTCCAGGGAGCCCCAAGTTAACTGAATGACAGAGTCATGGAATAGGTTTGGGTTGGAAGGGGCCTTAAAGATCATCTAGTTCCACCCCCCTGCCATGGGCAGGGACATCTCTCACTAGACCAAGTTGCTCAAGCCCTCTCCAACCTGGCCTTGAACACCTCCAGGGAGGGAGACATCCACAGCCTCCCTGGGCAGCCTGTTCCAGTGCCTCTCCACCCTCAATGGGAAGAACTTCAGCAGTGCTTGTGTGAGGTCAAGGTGTGGGAAGGTTAACTCCAGTTTTAACAGCTAGCTTGCAGCCCACATCTGTCTGGTTAAGGGATGCCATTGGCCTTGGACACCTCTAGGGAGGGAGACATCCACAGCTTCCCTGGGCAGCCTGTTCCAGTGCCTCTCCACCCTCACTGGAAAGAATTTCAGCAGTGTCTGTGTAAGGTCAAGGTGTGGGAAGGTTAACTCCAGTTTTAACAGGTGCTTTGCAACTCACATCTGTCTGGTTAAGGGATGCTGTGCACTGATTTTTCTCTCTCTTTTCTCTTGTTCTTCCAAGTCCTGAAGTGGACATTGGAAGCCAGGCAGACTCCATGGCACAGTCAGAGGTCTCTAGCTCAACTTCAGCTTCTCCCCAAGTACCAGCAAAGACCCGGCGGATGAGCTCCACAGGGGCTGGGAAAGCACCTTTGTCAGTGGAGGATGACTTTGAGAAGCTGATTTGGGAAATCTCAGGAGGCAAACTGGAAGCAGAAATTGACCTGGACCCAGGCAAGGATGAGGATGACCTGCTTTTGGAACTCTCAGAGATGATTGACAGCTGAACTATAGAATCCCGGGGATTTAAAAATTAAAAAAAAAAAAAAAAAAATAAAAACTCTCTTTTGTTGGACACCAGAGATGAAAGGGTTTGGTTGGTTGGACACCCAGAGGTGAAGTTGATCCTCTTTCTACCTGAAGTTTTGCAAGGAGTCTTTTAAAGCACAGTTGAACTTGGCAGCCTCTGCACTCTGTTGTCCTACATTTCCCTGCTGGTCAGAGTTGAGGTCTTCTGCGTCCTTCTGTAACTGTTGGCATGAGGAGGAGGATGAAGGAGGACAAAGCACTTCTGTATTTTGGGACAGAGAGATGGCCACCTCCAAACTGTGGTGGTTGGGAACCCCTCTACTAATTGAGCCATGCCCTGAAGGCTTCAACTTCAAGTTTCATCCCCTCACCCCTGGGCAAAACTCAGCGTTGGGCATGTTTCAAAGCTTTGATGTTCTTCATTTCTCGGACAGTTGCTATGTAAAGCCTGGAGTTACTATGTCAACTCTTGAGTTTTATTTATGTCTGCTCTCCTTTTGGACTTTTCACCTTTCTTTTGGGTAACTTAATGAAAATACTGGGGTGGGAGGGAGGAGGAGGAGGAGAAGAATTAATCTTTTGGACCAAACATGCTGCCAGGGGTGGTGGTTGGGGTCAAGTCTATCCAGCCTTACTTTGACTTATCAGGGATGACACAACATGGGTGTGAGAAGCTGCAGCTCTGAGCACAGCCAGCATCTGCCCCTCTCCTTTTGTTGTGCTGTACCAAAGCCTGGCTGGGGGAGTGGGGGGAGGGAGGGGGTTTGGTGCTTCTTGCTAACATGAATCTGATTCTCAGGAGGGTGCTCAGGATTCCTCTCCCAGTCTGCAGTCAATTGGTAAATGAAGAATTGGTTTAAGTGCCTCCTGGTTCCACTCAGCTGCTGGCTCCTCTAGAGCCTTCTGTTCACCATTAGCTTGGTCCCACCAACTTTGTGGCACTGTCAGTGACACCAGCCTGAGGCCAGGAGCATGTTCCCAGGCTGGTGATCTTGGAACCTGGTACTGCTGCAGGCCCAACCATGCTCCCCTGCTTGGGCATCCTCACTTTGTAGAGAAGTCTGTGCTGGAGGCAGGAGTGGAGTTGCTGGTTTGCCTGGGGTGTCCCCATGCAGGCTGTGACCCTCCCAGAAGACAGCTGAGCCTGGAGTGTGTTGTGTTCCCTACCACTCTCCCTAGTAGATAGATTTTGATTTCTTCCATTTCACAACAGCTTCAATCTCTCCCTGCTCTGATTCTTGAAGCCCTCAGGCACTCGCTGCTGGCAGAGGGGAAAAAGGGTTTGGGTTGGAGTTGGCTGTAAATAGTTTTTTCTCTTTGGAAGCAAACACCTCTTGTGCTTTGATTAAATCCACTGTCAGGTATTAGTTCTTAGAGCAAAGGTTTGAAACCAAAAGGTAGAAACCTGCAGTTGTGGCTCCAAAAAAAAAAATTTTTTTTCTCCCCCTGACACTTCTGCCAGCAGCTGGGAGAGAGGAAGAGCACAGCAGAGCCTGCTGAGGAAGGCTTTCCACTTGCTACTTCCCTCCTCCTGTTAACAGCCCTGGCCCAGGCTTTGGGCTGTGGTTGTAAGCCCTTGTTCCTGTAAATATTTTATTCTTCCTTTTTTTACTTGTATTATTTAAGGGATTGTATCCAACCTAGTCTGGCCTCTGCCCCCAGCTGTGCCCTGTGACAGCCTCAACGCTGGTTTTAAATAAACCTGGCACAGGAGGGGGGTCTGTGTGTGGTCTGTCTGTTGGGTGGGGGGCAGTGGAGGGTCCTGGGGGGTACCAGGGACTCCCCTGCGGTACAAGATGGTTCTGGGGAGGATTGTAAGACAGTCCCAGAGGAGAGTAAAAGATAGTCTGGGGTGGGAGTCAAGAGTATCTAGGATGAGAGAAGAACAGAGGGTCCAAGAGGGTGTGGGATGAGTGTCTGGGGGGGACCAGAGGGTCCTGGGTTTGGCACTAGAGGCTCTTGGGGGGCAAGGCAGGAGGCACAGAAGATTCTGAGGGATACAAGAGGATCCTGGGAGTGGCACGGTGGGTTTTGAGGGGACTGTAAGAGGCTCTGTCTGGGGACATAGAAGGTCCTGGGGGTGACAGAGTCTCGAGGGGAGTACATGAGGCTCTTAATGGGAAAAGGGCATAAAACGTCCCGGGAAAGGGGTACAGAGAGTGCCAGGGGCGTACAATGGCACAGGGGTCCCGAGGGGAGCTAGTAAGAGGGTCATGGTGAGTACGGAGGTGCAGCTCCCGGGGGCTGCTCCGCCTCGCCACCCCTGCGCGGAGCAGTCGAGTTCGCAGTCCTCCAGGGTCCCAGAGCGGTCGCGGCCGCGGCCTCCAGCATCCCACAGGCCCTTGCGCGCTCCCGCCCTGCTCAGCGGCTTCCGGCGGCGGCAGCGTGAGCCCGGGAGGTCCAGCAGCAGCCGCCATGGCGTACCGCGGGCAGGGCCAGAAGGTGCAGAAGGTGATGGTGCAGCCCATCGTATCCTTCCCGTGGTCAAAAGCGAGGACCGCAGCGGTCTCGGGAGCCGCAGGCAGGGCGGGCGGGGTGCGGCACCGGGCTGGGGGCGGAGGGAGGCAGCGAGGAGCTGCTCTGTTGGCCTGTGGGGTGCTGGAGGGTGCCGCCCCCGGGGGCTGTGTCGCCGAGGAGGTGTTGCCGTGCTGGGTCCTTAACGATCCGCTCCAGAACCTCATCTTTCGCTACTTGCAGAACGTGAGTACCGCGGGGCGGGAGGGTCGGGGCTGGCGCGGCCTGACGGCCGTGCGAAGAAAACCTCCTGGTGCTTCGTGGGCACCCGTGTGGGACCGGACACTGAACCCCGTGGGGGTTAATCACCTCGGAATTCGGCTTTGGAAGCTGTTTCTGCTGAACTGAAGGGTCGGGGCCAGAGGAAGTCACAAGGGTGCTAGGGCTGGAAGCCAGGTGGGGTTGGGCTCTTCTCCCAGGCACCCAGGGAGGGAACGAGGTGGGACAGCCTCAGGCTGCACCAGCAGGTTCAGGCTGGATGTTAGGGAGAAGTTCTTGACAGCAAGAGAGATTGGCATTGGAATGGGCTGCCCGGCGAGGTGGTGGAGTGCCCATCCCTGGGGGTGTTTAAGAGGAGGCTACATGAGGCACTGAGTGCCATGGGTTAGTTGATGAAAAGGGGTTAGGTGCTAGGTTGGACTTGATGATCTCGAAGGTCTTTTCCAACCTGGTTCATTCTGTGATTCTGTGATTGGAATGGGCTGCCCGGGGAGGTGGTGGAGTCGCTGTCCCTGGGAGTTTTTTAAAGAAAACCTGAATGTGGCACTTGGTGCCATGGTTTAGATGATTAAAAGGTGTTGGGTGATAGGTTGGACTTGCTGATCTCAGAGGTCTTTTCCTACCTGGTTTATTCTGTAGTTCTGGAAGCCCTCTGCTGTGGCTGGAGGAGTCAGGGTGGTTCAGCCTGGGAAAGAGAAGGCTCCAGGGAGACCTCTTGGTGGCCTTTCAGTGCTTAAAGGGGCCTTAAAGAAAGCTGGGGACAGACTTTTTGAGCAGGGCCTGTTGTGACAGGACAAGGGAGAGTGGTTTAGAGCTGAAAGAGGGAGATTCAGACTAGAGATAAGGGAAGAAATGGTTTACAGTGGCTGTGGTGAGACCTTGGCCCAGGTTGCCCGGAGAGGTGGGAGATGCCCCATGCCTGGCACCACTGCAGGTCAGGTTGTTCGGGGCTCTGAGCAATCTGCTCTAGTTGCAGATGTCCCTTCTGACTGCAGGGAGATTGGACTGGATGAGCTTGGAAGGTCTCTTCCTGCCCAAACCTGGGTGGCCCTGTGGCTCCCGAAGCTGCTGGGTGGCCCTGTGGCTCCCGAAGCTGCTGGGTGGCCCTGTGGCTCCCGAAGCTGCTGGGTGGCCCTGTGGCTCCCGAAGCTGCTGGGTGGCTCTGATTTCTGCCATTCAGACAAGTGACAAGAACAGCAAGCTCTAAGTTTGCTTCTCACAGGAATAAATCACTTTTGGAACAGGTGTTTGGTCTTGCAGTAGGGAGTGTGGGGATGTTTTCTATGGCCTGTGCTGCCCTGTGCTCAGCAGTGAGCACATTCAGTATTTATACCACAGTGTAACACCCTAAAAATTGGTGGAGGACACAACTGAAAGCAGGTGAGAGAGTTCCTGCTTTTGAGTATTCCAGAGCTGATGGCAACAAGAGTCGCTTAATGGGTAGGAGAGAAGAGAGGAGAATGGGAACTGCTTGAAAGAGTCTAGCACAGAGCCACAGAGGCAAGGGAACAGCTCCCTTGTGTGAGGACAGGCTGAGGAAGCTGAGGCTCTTTAGCCTGGAGAGAGGAGCCTGAGGGCTGCCCTTATCCTGGTGATAAAAATTACAGAGGCTGGAAAAGACCTCAGAGATCATCAAATCCAGCCTCTAACCTAACACCAGGACATCAGCTAGACCATACCACCAAGTGCCACATCCAGTCTTTTCTTAAAGACCTCCCAGGATGGGGACTCCACCACCTCCCTGGGCAGTCTATTCCAGTGCCTAATCAGCTGTTCCATGAGGAACTGCTTCCTAAAATCCAACCTAAATGATATGAAGGGATGGAGCCAGGCTCTGCTTAGGGATGCCAAATGAAAGATGTTGAGGTGCTTAAATGTGTCCAGAGAAAGGCAGCAAGGCTGGGGAGGGGGCTGGAGCACAGCCCTGTGAGGAGAGGCTGAGGGAGCTGGGG
>WBNM01042549.1:0-40366 GCA_013399055.1 Ramphastos sulfuratus | reverse complement strand
TTGTCAGTGGTGCCCAGAGACAAAACAAGGAACAGTGTGCAACAAACTGGAATCCAGGAGGTTCCATCCAAACAGAAGGAGAAACTTCCTTGGTATGAGGGTGCTGGAGCCCTGGAGCAGGCTGCCAAGAGAGATTGTGGAGTCTCCTTCTCTGGAGAGCTTCCAAACCCACCTGGCCAGTGAGATCCTGGGCAAGCTGCTGTGGATGCCCCTGCTTTGGCAAGGTGTTTGGACTGGCTGATCTCCAGAGGCCCCTTCCAACCCCACCATGATGGGATTCTATATGATCTTTCCATGTTGACAAAATATTTGCTACCTGTCCTTACAGCCACCTGCCAGAGCAACCATTTCAGTGTTGAGAGACCTTTTCCCAGGAAGGATATTTAAGAATTCCCAGTAGGGCAGAATTTGGATGCAGTCCAGGATATTATTAATCACACCAACCAAATATGCCAGACACAAAGTGGAAAAAGAAATACTTAGAGAAGCTACCCTCTGCCAGTGGGAGGTAAAAGGATAGTTGGCAACTGAGAGGCAGCCTTTACTGGAAGAGCAGCTACTGTAGTGCTCATTCAGACTCAGATGTTTAAATGCTTTGATTTTTCACAGCCATCAAAAACCTCAGCAGACAAAAGATGTGCAAGAGAATCCATTAGGCAGAGAAATGAGGGAGTGTTGGAGTGCTGGAAACCGTGCAAAACAACTGGAGGAGAGGCAAGACCCTTCAGCTTAAACCCTGTGTGAGTCTGGAGGGGAAGAGCTTGAACCACACTGAGAACTTTGCAATGCAGCTTCTCAGTGCCTGTGGGAAGTGGAGCATCTGAATCGTACAGCACCAGCCCAGCCTCTGCTCACCCTGAGCAGGGATGGTCTGTGAGGGGACAGAGAGGGCTTGGTGGTGGTGGGTGTTCAAAAAATTAGCTTTAAGTACTTTCAGGATAGTCAGACACCTGTTTCCTGTGGGTTTCAGACACCTGTTTCCTATGGGTTTCAGACACCTGTTTCCTATGGGTTTCAGACACCTGAGCCTGTCTGCACACTGTACACAGGGCACCGAGCCTCCCCCTTTAGCTATAAGAGCCCAGCTGATGTCAGTCCTCTCCTCACCTCGATAGCAAGACCTGAGCAGGTCTGGGATGAGAACACACTCTCACATGGATAGAAGAAAGTCTGTGCTGAATACTCACAGCAGAGACAAAGCCTGCCTTGTGCTAGGAATCAGGTCAGGAAACCAGTAGCCAGGGACTTCAGGAGCTGTCAACTCCTAAAAGATGCTGAGAGCAAACCAGCTGCAGACCACCTCACTGTCACCTCCAGGATCTGGCTGGGTGAACTTCACACTGAAGCAGCACTACCAAAGCTAACAAATTCATGCTCTAGCAGTGCCCTCCTCCTGTCCATCATTGTTATAGTGAAACCCAGTGCGTTTCAGAGCATGACCGTGACCAAGTGCAGGGCATCAAGCATGTCCTCAGGACCACCTTCAGCCCAGACTGGAGCAAATGTGTGCACCAGTGGGGCAGTTTCATTCAGCTGGAATGAAACTTGGGGCTGACACTTCAAAAAGATACCAAAACCAAGTACAGCAAGATCTGCCCTCCAGCCTGTGTCTGTGTAGACCATTTCCTTCACAAGGTTTTCAGGACTTCCCACTCTGACCTGGTTCCTCCCATCCCCAAGACTGGTTCTAGGCACCACTGTGTCCATGCAAGGAGCAGCAGCAAAGAGCAGTCTCGCCCCTTGCAGTGATAATGTTCCTCCAGGATACAGCAAAGCCCAGCTCCTCCCAACCCACTCGTGGAAGTCATCAGCAGATCCTGCCTGTGCTTCTCCCTCACCAAGAGGTCCTGCAGACCTTCACAAAGCACCCTGAGCTTCAGCCCAGCAAGACTGGCCCTAGCTACCTGCCACTTGATGAGCTGATTTCAGCTCTGCTCAGAGTTGTATTATAAATTTTAATTTGCTCTGTTTATTTAATGAAACTCATTGAGACTAATCCTCATTTTCTAGCAAGTGTAAAAAAAAAAATTCCATTTAATTAAAATTAATGACCTTCACGCCTCCAGAAGATTGCCAGGCTCTGAGGATTAGATTTAACACTTTGTGCCAGATGTGAGGAGCAAAGAAATGCTCAGTTAGAGAAAGAGAAAAAAAAAATCTCTGAAAAAGACCAACATTTGTGTTGATAAATTTAAACTTCTGCTTGAAGGGGAAAATACAGGCAGTGGAGGGGAAGAAAATTATGTTTACTAAACCTGGCTACTTTCTGCAGTCAAAGATGTGTTCATAGTTTCATAGAATGGTGGAGTTGGAAGGAACCTCTGGAGATCATCTGGTCCAACCCTTCTCCAACCCACAGCAGCTTGCCCAGCATCACAATGCCCAGGTGGCTTTGGAATCTCTCCGGAGGAGGAGACTCCACAACCTCTCTGGGCAGCCTGCTCCAGGGCTCCAGCATCCTCCCACCAAAGAATTTTCTCTTTCTGTTCATATGGAATCTCTTGAATTTCAGTTTGTGTCCATTGTCTGTTATCCTGTCACTGGGCACCACTGACAAGAATCTGGCCCCTTCTTGACACTCACCCTTCAGGTATTTATAGGCAGCCTCTCAGGCTGCTTTTCTCCAGGCTCAGCAGCCCCAGGGCTCTCAGCCTTTCCTCATCAGACAAATGTTCCAGTCCCTTCAGCATCCTTGTAACCCCCATTGGACTCTATCCAGTAGATCCCTGTCCCTCTTGAACTGGGGAGCCCAGAACTGGACAGCATACCCCAGATGTGGCCTCAGCAGGGCAGAGTAGAGGGGAAGTTTCATTGCTTCCAGCAAATTCAGTGCAGTAANTCTGGTTCCAACCCCCTGCCATAGGCAGGGACACCTCCCACTAGCACAGGTCACTCAAGGCCTCGTCCAACCTGGCCTTGAACACCTCCAGGGAGGGAGCAGCCACAACCTCCCTGGGCAACCTGTGCCAGTGTCTCACCACCCTCACTGCAAAGAACTTCCTCCTAACGTCCAGTCTAAATCTCCCCTCTGCCAGTTTAAACCCATTACCCCTTGTCCTGGCATTGTAAGATCTTATAAATAGTCCCTCCCCAGCCTTCCTGTAGGCCCCCTTCAGATACTGGAAGGCTACTCTAAGGTCTCCTGGAAGCCTTCTCTTCTCCAGGCTCAAGAGCCCCAACTCTTGTAGCCTGTCCTCATAGGAGAGCTGCTGCAGCCCTCTGAGCATCTTTGCGGCCCTCCTCTGGACCTGCTCCAACACTTCCATGTCCTTCCTGTGCTGAGGATCACATAGATGGCCACAGCACTCCGGGGGAGGTCTTACCAGAGCAGATGACCTCCATCCTTCTAAGCACATCACCTTGCTGCAGCAGAAGCCCAGGCAGCTGTATTTCTGTGTACACAAGTGAGTGCTGCTGCTTTGCTGGGTCTCCTGATTTACAGCTGTGGATTTTACCAAATAACACATTTCTGCTGGAGGCAGATGTCTGTGTTTTAAACCAACTGTGCAGCACAGCAAGATGATGAAATCCTTGATTTCAACTGCTCTGGCAAAGCAGAACATGACAAATTGGTGTGTGGGAGTTGAATGTTCTTAATTTTCCAATTAGTGCTTCCAAAAAAAAAAAAAATTAAAAAAAAAAAAAAGGAAAACAAAAAGAAGCTTGCAACAAAAAGCTCAGCAAATTCAAGAACCTTCTTACCTCATCCTCAGAGCAAAAGCTGAGCCCCCTCCCAGCCTGCTTCACAAGCTCCCTTCTTTCTGAGGGCATCTTCAGCCCCCACCACTTAGTTCAGGTATTCTGGACTAGTATTAAAGATGAGCCTGGAAGCCAGCAGCTCTCCACAGCTTCAGAAAAAGGACACCACCACAAAAATCCACATTTATTTCTGCATCCATCACGTTCCCCAAGCCCCATTTCTTTTGGTGCTCACATCTTGCTTGTTAATTACCTTTGAAGAAAGTCAGTTTTGCTCATGTCCAGCTGATAATGCCTACAGCCTGCTGGGGGAGTTTTGCCCAGTTGCAAGCCACTTCCATATTTTCACATTTATTTTAAGAACAGAGCTTTCAGCAACTCCTCCTGAGGCAGTTCCTGTTTGCATACATTGGGATTTCTTCCCTTGGTGGCTTTTCCTCAGCCACACTCCACTGATGGTGCCCAAGCCTATATAACTAAATGCATTTTACTCAGTGCTGCCTTTGTGATAAGAGTGGGATGTTTACGAACTCTGAGCTGCTTGTCCCTCCACTTTATTTTCATTCTGGTGGCACCCCTGGCATCCTACAGGCAGTTGGGGTTCTTCACTGATTCTTTGTGATCACACCACTGGCAGCACAAGGTGTGCTCCAATTTTTCCAGCGCAAAGGAAATTCTCTCAACACCCCATCCCCAGGAGCCAAGCCCCTGGAGCCTCCCAATGCTGCCTGTGCTCAGGTCCCCAGCTCCATGACATGTATGCTGGGCACACAGGAGCTGCAGCCACCCTGCACAGAGCCCTCATCTCCCAGTGCCACCACCACAGAATCATTAAGGTTGGAAAAGACCTCCAAGATCGAGCCCAACCTTCTACCCAACACCCCTGTGACCACTAGCTACACCATGTTTCAGACTCCCACATCTGGAACAACCTCCAGGGATGGTGACTCCACCGCCTCCCTGGGCAGCCTGTTCCAATCTTTGAGAACCCTCTCAGTGAAAAAGTTTCTTCCAGTCTCCAACCTAAACCTCCCCTGGTGCAACTCAAGGCCATTTTCTCTTATTCTCTTTACTTGTCACCAAGGAGAAGAGACACACACCCCCACCTTGTTACAACAACTTGTAACCTTCCAAAATCTATTTACAACCCTCTGTGATAGGACTGCAGTGAGCCATCACCCACGGCAGGTATTCAGCATCTGCACTTCATCCGAGCTCCCGTGGCAACCTCATAACTTGTGTCCAGCCTGTGAAATTAATGCTAACCTCCAGCTGTGCAACTGTTTCCACCTAACCTCCCTGCTGAGTCAGGGAGCAGCCCCATGAAACCCGATGCTGTTATCTGCTGACTCCTCAGCCTTTCCTAGCTGGAGGAGGCTGCTCATAACCCAAGACCCAGATGGTCTTGTCCCCTCTGAGCTACTGCCCTGAAAAGCATCAAAACCACAAAGCACAAAGCAAGAATCACAGAAGAGGTTTCCAAAGGGACAATCACAGCTCCCCTGCGAAAGAAGCAGCTGAAATACAACAGCCCCCACCACCTCCCATCTCTCAGTCCTTGGGCAAGCAACAGGCAGAGGTCAGCAGGGGTTCATTGGGTGGATTGATGGGTGGCAGCAGACAAATGGAGTACAGAGCACCCGAGGCTGGCTGCAGCTCCAGCTACACATCACCACTGCAGCTCAACTACCACAATGATGGATAATGAAATTAAGTAGCAATTAGAACTGGGCTAACCTCTGAAGGTTACAGGAGATCCTTAAAGCTATCCAGATACACTCCATGGCACCTTCTGATTAACAAAGTGTTGGGCTGATGTCCCCTCTCAGCAATTACTCAAGTAAATCCTCCCAATGAGCCATTTGCCTCCTTAACGAGCCCTGCACATTCCTGCAGCTTGTGTGCAAAGATAACAAAAATCCAATCCGGTCTGGCTTCCTTGAGGGAAAAATAACCAAAGCTTAGTTTCCTTTTGTTTGGAACTTCGAGCTATTAGCACAGAGTCACAGAGTGGGAGGGGTTGGAAAGGACCTCCAGGCATCATAAAACTGTTTTTGGTTGAAAGAGACCTCTAAGAAGATCAAGTCCAGCCTTTGACCTAAGACCACCATGGCTATTAAACCACATCTGTGGGTGCCACGTTCCTGGAACACCTCCTGGGAGATCTAGACCAAGCTCCCAGCTTAGCATGACTTCACCTGCTGGATTTCAAAAGCCTTTTTTTTTTTTTTAAAAAAATCTTTCTTCTTAAGCCAAGAACTTTATAGGGACCTTTTTCATCTTCAAAACACTGTTTAGATATTTCTCAACCCAATTTTCCCTCATCCGGTTCCTTCTAGCCAGCAAGCTCAAGTGTTACTCAGCACATTGGATCTTCAGTACCTGGGATTGCACAGATCCCTCAGCCTCAAGTTCAGGAAAAGTTCCTGAGGCTCTTCACTGAAATCTATCCCAATTAGCCATCACCACTAATCACTTTTGGATGCATTTAAGGTAGCAGCCATGAATTGCAGTCTCCTCATCTCATTTGCAGAGCTTTATGAGCTACCAGAGGCTCTCAGGAACATCTTCAGGGAGCACTGAGAGGCAAAGGCCTCCCCAGAAAGCTCTTTAATGGATCTGGGAAGCTGGAGTGTCTCAACAACATATTCCTAAATGGAGCTAAAAATAATTTTGGTCTGGTATCTAAACAACTCTTTAAAACAGAAATATAAATGTTTAAAGGAAACAAAGCTCAAACAGCAAAGCTTGCCTCAGTTCAACAGCATCAAAACCTCCTGCACCTCCACCACCAGCTGCAGAACCCCCCCTTAGCCCTCCTGGCCTGTTTATAAACCTTCCTGGCAGTATCCTGCTCCCTCCTGCCCTCCTCAGGTCACACCTAATGCCAGTTGCCTTCGATGACTATTCATAGAATCATCAAATGATTTGGGTAGGGAGGGACCTTAAAGCTCATCTAGTCCTTGTGCTATTGTTCATCTGAACTGAGGGCATTTTTGGTGCAGCTCCTCTCTCCCTTTCCATGTGAAATATAATGCTCTGGGAGGGCTGCAGCTCTGAGCAGGATTTGGCCCTCAGCTTTGAATGAGTTTTGTAAATGCTGCTGAATGATTCAGTACAAGAACCCCCCCTAATTAGCTAAACTGCCTGACAGTCCTACACGTGGGTCAGGGCAATCCCAAGCACAAACCCAGACTGGGTGAGGAGTGGCTTGAGAGCAGTCTGGAGGAGAAGGACTTGGGGTGTCAGTTGGTGATAAACTCAACAAGAGCCAGCAATGGCAGCCCAGAAGGCAGCTGTGTGCTGGGCTGCATCCAAAGCAGTGAGAGCAGCAGGACAGGGAGGGGATTCTGTCTCTCTGCTCTGCTCTGCTGAGACCCTACCTGGACCACTGCATCCAGTTCTGTGGTCATAGGCACAAGAGGGACATGGAACTGTTGGAGGGTCCAAAGGAGGGCCACAAAACTAATCAGAGGGCTGGAGAACCTCCTTTATGGGGACAGGCTGAGAATGTTGGGGTTGCTTAGTCTGGAGGAGAGAAGGTTCTGGAGAGGTCTTAGAGCAGCCTTCCAGTACCTGAAGGAGGCTACAGGAGAGCTGGGAAGGGACTTATTGCAAAGGCTTGAAGTGACAGGACAAGGGTCAATGGTTTGAGCTGGAAAAGGAGAGATTGAGACTGGAGATTAGGAAGAAATTCTTTCCAGGGAGGGTTGCCCAGGGAGGTTGTGGATGCTCCCTCCCTGGAGGTATTCAAGGCCAGGTTGGATGAGGCCTTGAGCAGCCTGTTCTAGTGGGAGGTGTCCCTGCCTATGGCAGGGGGGGTTGGAACTAGATGATCTTTAAGATCTCTTCCAACCCAACCCAACTCATGAATCTATGAATAAGATCTTTGTGAATGGGTTCCTTAAAGGCAGAAGTAAAAACCCCCGTAAAATCCAATTGAAATAATTTAGCCTAATCTGCTGTTAAACAATTAAGGCTTTGCTAAATCAGGGGTAGAATTTGCATAAAAATGAAGCTAACCCGTGTGCAATATTGGGCCATTTCAGAATTAGCAGTAATTTAATTGAATGTGTTTAAATGGTTTGTTATCAGGGTGATTGTTGTGGATTTCTGCAGCGTGGGGAAGGCAATCAGAGCCAGCACCACACATCCCCTGCACAAATCAATTACACCATAAAACTGAGCTTAATGAACAGACATTTCCATCTCTCTGTGTTATGTGAGGGTGCTTTATTTGCATGTTAATATCAACATGTGCAGCTAATTCCAGAAAGCAACCAGCATGCATAATTCTGCCCCATTTCAGGAGCCTGTGCTGCGCAGGGATGGGGACTCTCACAGTTGCTTGCCAGGTTTGAAGACAACAGAGGTCCCACCTGCTGGATGCAGGTCCAGAAGAAGCCACAAAGATGATCAGAGGGCTGGGGATAGGCTGGGAGAGTTGGGGCTGTTCAGCCTGGAAGAGAGAAGGCTCCAGGGAGACCTTAGAGCTGCATTTCAATATCTGAAAGAGGACCTACAGGAAGGCTGGGGAGGATGAGGGGCAATGATTTGAAACTGGAGCAGGGCAGATTTAGGTTGGACATCAGGAAGAAGTTCTGCACAATGGGAGTGGTAAAATACTAGAGCAGGCTGCCCAGGGATGTGGTTGAGGTCCCAACCCTGGAGACATTCAAGATGAGATTTGATGTGGCCCTGGATAGCCTGCTCTAGTTGGAGGTGTGCCTGCTGACTGCAGGGGGGTTTGGACAAGAAGGCCTTTGAGGGTCCCTTCCAACCTGATGCCTTTTGTGGATGGTTGAAATATGCAAAGAACTGAAAGTTGTGATTCAATTTCTACCCCAAATTTACCAATGCTGGCTGCTGTGTCTATGCCAGACAATTTTGTTATTTACTGTTTAATTTCCATGAAATAAGCACCCTTGGCAGTTGGGTAATTCTGTATTTTTTGTCTGGAAAGCAAACAGTCATTTTTTCACTCAAACAGTGCATTCCTTCCCTCCCAAACTCAGACACACAAACTCAGTGTCCCTGCCCATGGCAGGGGGTTGGACTTAGATAATCTCCAAGGCCCCTTCCAACGCAAACCATTTTATATATCTATGAATCTTCTTCTCTCTCTGATGCCAGCTGCCTTTTGTCTCTTCACCTCCTTCTGCTGTTGCTTTGGTGCAGTTGTTGCTAATAAGAGCTGGAAAAGAAAGAGCAATTATACTGTATCTGAATTATAATCAAGGATTTTCTAGGAGCTTAATCCTTGTAACAGGAACCAACTGGAGTTGTCCATAGGTGTCTGTGACTCTTAATTCTCTCATGCTGCTTGAAGGACACACCTTAAGTGGCTGTTTCCTGAAGAGCTCAAAACCACTTCAGACACTTACTGTCACAGAAGAGCTGGTTTCAAAACACAGCTCCAGTTTTAGTCACAGAAGACTTCTGTTCTTAACCCATAAACACCTGTTGCAGCATCTTCATGAGGCACATAAGCCAAGGTTTCCCTGCTCTGTGGCTCATGGAGCATTCACCATAGAATCATAGAATGGTAAGGTTGGAAGGAGACCTCAGGGATCATCCAGTTCCAACCCCCTGCCATAGGCAGGGACACCTCCCACTAGCACAGCTTACTCAAGGCCTTGTCCAGCCTGGCCTTGAACCCCTCCAGGGAGGGAGCAGCCACAACCTCCTTGGGCAACCTGTGCCAGTGCCTCACCACCCTCACTGTAAAGAGCTTCCTCCTAACATCCAGTCTAAATCTTCCCTCTGCCAGTTTAAACCCATTATGAGGAACAAGCAGTGAGGGGGTAAGGGCTGGGAAATGATGCTTGCCTGAGACACTGTCATGGGTTTAGCTCAGCTGCTGGCTGAGTTAAAACCAGGATGGACCCCAGAGGAAAACCTGTGAAACCAGGGCTGCAGAACATCATATTTGTTGCATCCTAAAGCACCCTGAGGAGTAGCACCCTTGAGCTGAGACACCAAGACTCCAAGCAGTTCCCACCAAGGAGCTGCTGTGTAGGTTGTCCACTCATGCTGGCAGTGATGGAAGCAAAACAGAGAGGACTCATCCATTTCTGAACAGGTAAACGATGCCATTCACCAAAGCTCACCTAAGTGTTCCAGCCAAATCAACAGAGAGGAAATGCAGAAGGATCAGATTTGCCTTCTCCTTGTTGACTCCAACCATCCCAGGACTCCCAGCTGNTGAGACACTGGAACAGGTTACCCAGGGAGGTTGTGGCTGCTCCCTCCCTGGAGGTGTTCAAAGCCAGGTTGGATGAGGCCTTGAGTGACCTGTGCTAGTGGGAGGTGTCCCTGCCTATGGCAGGGGGTTGGAACTGGATGATCCTTGAGGTCCCTTCCAACCTTACCATTCTATGATTCTATGATTGGCACCCATCCTCTGCTCCATCTTGCTCTCCCATTCTCAGCTGTGCTGGGGCTGATCCACACCAGGTTTACATTCAGATGGAAAAGCAGAGACCTGCAAAACTGGTGCCAGCCATTAGCAAGGATCAGAAGGACACATGAAGCAGTTGGGTGTTCCTCAGCAGCCCATCAATGCAGCAGAGAGGCAGAGCAGGCACTGGGGAGCCATGCCTGTAATCAAATGTGAAAGGAGATTGGGGTCAGGAGGAAATGAAGGGCCAGGCATGTTTGATTCTCTCTGCTAGTTAAGAAAATTACACGTTACACAATGGGAGAACTCAGTAACAAACAATAAAAAAAGAGGGAATAATTACAGTTATTTTGGAACAATGAGAAAGCCAGAAAGAGAAAGCTGGTTTTGGAGGGTTTTTTTCCCCTCCCTTTTAAGCACAAAGTCCAGTTGTGTTCAGCCTGGGTTAACTTCCAACACTTATTTTCCATATCTAAGAAGCTTTCTGGCTGAAAACAAAGCAAAAGGAAGAAAAAACAAACCCACAACCATTTCTGTGTGCAAAATACTCTTCACAAGCAGCCAGAGCTGTATTTTACCACTCATTGAGAAGAACTTCCTCCTAGTGTCCAACGTTGATCTAATCTGGAAGAGGGGAGATTTAGACTGGAGATTAGGAAGCAATTCTTTAGATCAGGGTGGTGAGACACTGGAACAGGTTGCCCAGGGATGTTGTGGATGCCCCCTCCCTGGAGGTGTTCAAGACCAGGCTGGATGAGGCCCTGAGCAACCTGGGCTAGTGGAAGGTGTCCCTGCCCATGGCAGGGGGTTGGAACTGGTTGATTTTTAAGTTTCCTTCCAACTCAGACTACTCTCTAAACCTGTGAACCTAAACCTTCCCTGCTTTAGTTCAGACCTACCCTTGATGTCTTTGGTTTCTTCTCCAAGCCTGCCTCAGCAGCTCCTCCATCACCCTTTTTAAACGAGCACTTTCCGAGCCACTCTGTTGTGCTAAAGAGCCCAAGCTCTTCTGAAATGGAACTTTCTCCTCTCCTAAAAACAAATGCAAGCAATATCAGCTGCTGTCCTGGGTAACAAGAATTAATAACTTGTTTCTTCAGAGTCAAGTGCATCCTGTAGACAGGAAGGGAAATAACCATAACCTGCCTCTGATTACAGCAGGAGATAATGGGGCTGTTCCGGGGCCCTTCTCATGTGTCACTGTCTCTTCTTGCCATTAGCTATTTACTCCCCACCCTTTGGATCATACCTCAGATTTCGTTATCACAACCAATAACTCTCTTCTCTTCCAGCCCAGAGTATGCTGCTCTCTGCTCCCTCCCCATCACAACCCCCAAAATAAAAAAAAAAAAAATTTGCTGGCATTGTATTTCTCATAATAAGTTTTAATTGGATTTCAGCTCTCTGCCTTTTATACTGCATCTTAGGCTTTATTGGGTTTAATTACAAATCCATAGCTATTTGTTATGTGGCTCTGGTTTGATATTTTGCACTGACAATTACATTTTTATTCAAAGAAAAAAAAAATGTATTAGGAAAAAAAAATAGCAGTAAGAAACGGGCTCATTGTAAGAGCTGATTAATTGAATCCTGGGTTCCTGTGTGTTCATGATGAATGATTACGTGCCAAAAAGTGACTGGAATATTAGATCAGAGCACACTTAGTCATTTTAATTGGTTTGCACAAAGTGCAAGCTGCTGGAACAACAGCTCAGCTGTGAAAACACAACAGCAGTTGAGGCACCTGCTGCACCGCCTCCTAAACCCTCTCCGTGATGCTTTAACCTCTTTCCGAACAGAAGATGGAGAGATGGGGAAGCTTCAGCACTCTCACTTAAAGAAAGCAAGCACAGAACATAGAATCAGAGAGTCATAGAATCATAGAATCATAGAGATGTTTAACCTTTTTCCAAACAGAAAATGGAGAGATGAGGAAGCTTCAGCACTCTCACTTAAAGCAAGCACAGAACATAGAATCAGAGAATCATAGAACAGTTTAGGTTAGAAGGGACCTCCAAAGGTCATCCACTCCAACCCCTCTGCAGTCAGCAGGGACATCCTCCACTAGATCAGGTTGCTCAGAGCCTTGTCCAGCCTGAACTTTAATATTTCCAGGGATGGGGCCTCAACTATCTATCTGGGCAACCTGTTGCAGTGTTCCAGCACCCTCATGGTAGAGAATTTGTTCCTAGCATCCAATCTAAATCTCCTCTTCTCTCTTTCCAAACCATTGCCACTTGTCCTATCACTGCAGGCCTTTGGGAAAAGCCCCTCTGCAGCTTCTGCTATGGTCCCCACCTCTGCTATAGTTCTTTCTTCTGAGAGCTGCAGCTTAGTTTTAGTTATTCATAGCACTTATTAGCAAATAAAGTGCACAAAAATTAGAAAAAAGATAGAGAAGTCTTAAAAGTCTTGATAGCTGGATTCGATGGGACAAGGAAAAATGGCTTGAAATTGTCCCAGGGGAGGTTTAGGTTGGAGATTAGGAACAATTTCTTTGCTGCAAGAGTGGTCAGGCATTGGAACAGGCTGCCCAGGGAGGTGGTGGAGTCATCATTCTTGGTAGTGTTCAAGAAACCTGTGGGCATAGCTCCTGGGGACATGATTTAGTGGCCATGGTGATGCTGGGTTGATGATTGGACTTGATCTTAGAGGGCTTTTCAAACCAAAACAATTCTGTGATTCTATGAAATGAGAGACTGGAGCTCATTGTCACTAAACCTTTGGGTAAGCATTGAGCAAATGTGCATACAAAGCAATAATAAATGTATTGCTGCAGCCAGGAGCTGCACCAGAAAGTCCAGCATCAGGGACTGCAGACAAACATCCTTGGCTGAGGAGTCACTTCAGCCAAAGCTGCACCTCCTACAAATCATAGAATCAGAATTGTTTGAGTTGGAAGAGATCTCTAAGATCATTCATTCCAACCATCAACCAACACTACCATGGCCACTAAACCATGTCCCAGAGTGCCATGTTCACAGGTTTCTCAAACACCTCCAAGGATGGTGGTGTTCCCTGGTGCCCAGGTGTTCCCTGGGCAACCTGTTCCAATGCCTGACCATAGAATTACTAGAAAGAGCTGGAGCCTGTTGCAGAGGACCCTCAGTGTGCATTGAGAGCAGCCTGGCAGCAACCCCACCCATGCAGCATTAGAGGCTTGGCACCACTCTGGGTTTTGGTAAAAATAACTCCTCTGAGGCTCTGAAGTGATGCTGTGGAAGTGCAGCTCAGCACCATCCCCCAGCACAGCCTAATGTGACACGGCACTGAGAAACACAACCTGACAAACTGGTGGCCACAGCCAGTCCTGCTGGAGAAAGCAAATTTTACTCTCTGCTCTCCTCACCAAGCACCATTAAATGTGGTTTGCCAAGTATTTAAAGGATGTGGTCACCCTGGGTTTGTTGTGTCACATCAGATCCATCTGACAGCAGGCGAGGATAAACCTTACACATGGGCACACCAGAGAGAAGCTCTGAACCCAGACTGAGGGTGGGGGGGAAAAAAAGCAAAGTCCTACTTTCAGAGGGGAGAGTGTTGCAGTGACAGAACATTCAATAATTTATCACCACAAACTGATTTAATGCAGAGGGGGGAAAAAAAAAAAAAGAAAGAGGGAGGGAGAAATAGGGGAGGGAAAAGGAGGAAAAAATAAAAGGAGAAGGAAAGGAAACAAAATTATAAAGAAAACGGGGGGGAGGGGGAGGAAAAGCAAAAGCAAAGGCAAAAGAGATGAAGAAAAAAGGAAAAGGAAAAAAAAGGGGGGAAAGGAAGAAAAAGGGAAGGAAAGAAACAAGGGGACAAGAAAAAGGGCCCTCCTCAGCCAAACAGTTTATTCCATGAAGCCTTCATCTGATCTCAAGAGTCTTCCTTACTCCTTCAGCCTGGGTTTATTGACCATGGCTATGCCTGCAGCCTCCAGATTTGCACAATGCAGTGCACATGCAATGGCACCTTAGGGGAAAAGCCCAGACTTTGTTACTCTCAATATTACAAAGCAATGGATAAAGAGGAGCCAGCAAAATAAATCCAACCCTTGTCCCCTGGGAAGCTGAGCACCAAAACCTGGATAGGGAGGTTCTACCACCCAGCAGTCTGAGAAGCCTGGCAAGTGTGGATTTTGTGGACTCTTGCCAAACAACTTTGGAAGGAGAATTTGGTGTCATAAGCACTGACCTAGATCACAGCAAACCCATGATGTGACAAATAAACTGTACACTCCTATTAAGCAAAGCCCTTGGGACTGTTTGATTGCCCTGACACTCTGCTGGGACCGCAGCAGTGCGAAGCCTTCATGGAGAGTCCTCCTGATTCCCAGTGACAGGAGTGGGGGAGCTGGGCTCCTGCTCTTAAACAGCCACCAATGTTATGGGTGGACACCAAATGCCCACCTCCTTTTGCAATAACCCTGCTTTTTAAACCTCAGACTTAGACAATCCCACACGGGCATTTTTGGCTTGGTTTTGTGGAACCTCTCCAGCACCTTCCCAAGTGATATGCTGGAGTGTGTCCAGAGAAGGGCCTGGAGTATGCTCAGAGGGCTGGAGCACCTCTCCTATGAGGACAGACTGAAAGAGCTGGGGCTGTTCAATTTGGAGAAGAGGAGGCTCCAAGGTGACCTTCTTGTGGCCTTCCAGTACCTGAAGGGGGCCTACAAAAAAACTGGAGAGGGACTTTTTAGGCTCTCAGGTAGTGACAGGACATGGAGGAATGGAGCAAAGCTGGAGGTGGGGAGATTCAGACTGGAGGTGAGGAGGAAGTTCTTCACTATGAGAGTGGTGAGAGCCTAGCATGGGTTGCCCAGGGAGGTGGTTGAGGCCCCATCCCTGGAGGTGTTTCAGGCCAGGTTGGATGAGGCTCTGGACAGCCTGATCTAGGGTAGGGTGTTCCTACCCATGGCAGGGGGGTTAGAACTAGGTGATCCCACAGCCTAAGGGGCCAGTAACTGCAAGCACAAGTGCTGCTGGGTCCTTCATAGAATCATCATGGTTGGAAAAGACCTTTTAGGTCATCAAGCCCAACTGTAACCCAACTACCATGGCCACTAAACTGGATGCGTGCCCCACCAAGACCTTCCAGCAGACAGCAGGACTCCTGCATGCTCGGTGTATGCTGGAAGGACTGTGGAGGAAGCAATGTTTTGGATGTCAGTAGCATCACAGAGGTGTTTGAGCTGGAAAGGACCACCAAGATCATCCAGTCCAGCCACCAACCCAACACCACCATGGTCACTAAGGCATGGCCCAGATACCATGTGCACACAGCCATGCCCCAGGTGCCATATGCACACATTCCTTGAACACCTCCAGGGGTGGTGACTTCACCACCTCCCTGGGCAGACTGAAGAAAACAGATTGTTTATGCTCAGTGGTAACTGAAGGAAGCCTGGAGCCATCCCATGGGGGCTCAGGTGGCACTTTTACATCTCAACAGGGCACAATGAAGAGCACCTGTTCTGAGACAAACTGCTCTCGTTGGCGCAGGGGATGGGCAGTGGCAGGATGAACAAAAGACTACAACATGAAAGAGGGACGAAAGGAAAACAAAGGCTGGACTTGGGTAAGGAGAGATGCTGACAAGCAGATAGAAAACAGGACAGTTTGAGGTCACAGGGCTAATTTATATTCAGAGGCAGCTTCCAGTTTCAGCCTCAGGATCAGCTGTTATTTTCCCCCACCTATTATCTTCTGGAATGTCCTTGAGCCAAGAGGAAGCGACTGTGGCTCCTGGCTGGCCTTGGATGACCTGCTCTGAGGACCGAGGAGCTACAGCCCTACAGCCATGCACTGAGGGTGTGCTTTGACACCACCACTCCCAGTACATCACAGGAGAGTCCTGTATGCTCCCAGAGATTCACCACAGATTGCACTGGTTTGGAAGGGACCCTCAGTGTCCTTCTTGTTCAACCCCCCTGCACTCAGCATTAACACCTCCAACTAGAGCAGCCTGCCAGGGCCACATTAAGTCTGATTTTGAGTATCTCCAGGGCTGGGGCCTCAACTACATCCCTGGGCAACTTGTTCCAGAGGAGACTCCCTGTGCCTCTAACAGCTTCCCAAAGCTGCACAATGACAGAGCAAAAGCACGTCCCTCTTCAGCAGCACTAAGGACACTGAGCAAAATATAACCCTGGAACAAACCAACTTTGTGTTGGAAGCAAACATCACAGAGCAGATGTGCTCAGAGGTGTTTTCAAGAGTTTCCAAGCAAGCAAAACACTGAAGTGCTTGAAATACTTTTCTGTGTTCTGGCATTAGCAACAACTCGATCAGATGAGCTTCTCACGAGAGAACATGGGGGAGAGTCTGGAGCGTAAGGGTCAGGTTATAGGGAAGAGTTGAACCTTATGCCAGCTGTGAGGAAAGCTAGGGAAGAAGCCACCATCACTGGAATCTTCATTGTACCCCATCCACTCTTCCCATGCACCTCCATCCCTGGAGGGCTGGAGGAAGAGCACANTTGGTGATACTGTGATACTCCCCAGCACTCTGACAGCCTGGCACTGCCTGGGGAAGAGTGAGCTGTGCACAGTCCTGCTGCCCAGCAGCCATCAGCATGTTACAGCCTCAGATGCTAAAACTCTGCCATATGGGAGAAAAATTCTGTGTTTTAATCTCTTTTGCATTGTTTTACTCACTACTGACTTTAAGTCCTGTTACCTTCTTGGTTTCTATGCAGAGGTTTAAAACATGCCAAGACACAAGTGTACATTTTGAAAGCAGCTGAACTAGGCAGAAGTTCCTCACACAGGGAACTCATACAGGAGCCTCATACAAGGTGCATGGAGAAATGTAGATATTTTAGGGAAGGAGCTGGATTGTTCAGAATGGGAACAAGAAAAAGCTGAAAATATCTTTAAAATTCAGTGCTATAAAAAGAGCATAACCTGAAATGTGTCCCAAAACTGAAGATGGGGTCTGTAACACAATCAGTCTTTCCTGAGTGGGGAAAATCAGCTGTCTGATGGGGCTGGCATTTGTAAGACTCACCCTGAGCAGAAAGGTAGAGGGAGTGAAAAAGAGAAGAGGCAAAAGAAAAACTTCAAGAGGAAAGGAACATCTCAAAGGGATTGTTTGGAAGGTATGCAAGAAAAACCCAACCCCAACCCTGTTTAAGCTTCCCAGAGCATTGAAATGTTTGGGTTTGGAGAAAATTAATTGCTACTTGGATAGTTCTGTGAATCCTGGCTCTTGCAAAACCACAAGGAAATTAGTTTCAAAGTGAAACAATTTCAAATTACTAAGATGCTTCATCTGAAGGCAGAATTTCTTCCTTTCCAGGGAGGTTTTCAGGGATTTTCTTTAATGAAGCAAACTTCTAAACTAAAGCAGATTTAAAGCTCCTGGCAAATCTTTTATGGAAACACAGGAGCCTCCAAAATAATGATCTGCTCTCAGAGTGTGACTGTCCATAGGTGGCTGTTTCTCTGCTCTGATTTTGCTGTTACAGAAACACAAACCCATTGATGACCCTGAGCAGATCCACTTAGGGCCAGGGCCAGCAGCTGTTTTGGCCTCACTGCCTGCATGAGGTCACTGGCAAGAGCAAAATATCACAGAATGGATCAGGTTGGAAGGGACCCTCAAAAGTCCTCTTGTCCAACCCGCCCCTGCAGTCAGCAGGAACACCTCCAACTAGAGCAGGCTGCCCAGGACCACATCAAATCTCATCTTGAATGTCTCCAAGGATGAGACCTCAGCAGTATCCCTGGGCAACTTGCTCCAGTGTCTCACTACCCTCATTGTGAAAACCTTCCTTCTGATGTCCAACCTAAATTTACCCTGCTCCAGTTTAAAACCATTGCCCTCATCCTATTCCCACAGGCCCTTCTAAACAGTCCTTCCTCTAGGTCCTCTTTCAGATATTGAAATGCAGCTCTAAGGCCTCCCTGGAGCCTTCTCTTCATCAGGCTGAACAACCTCAACTCCCTCAGCCTGTCCTCATAGCAGAGGTGCTCCAGCCCTCTGATCATCTTCAGGGCCTCCTCTGTACCTGCTCCAGCAGACCCATGTCCTTCTGGATGAGAGGAGTTGTTGCCAAGCCAGACACACCAGTATTTTTAAGTGACACACTCCACAGGCTTTGCTTTGGTTTTCATGGGAAGAGCTTTTCCCTCTGCCCACCACAACAGCAGCTCAGAGTTTCTGGAATGTGAAGTTCCAGGCTGGAGGCAGCTTTGTGCACATGGTGAAGCTGCTCTTGCCTCCAGGCAGCATGAGGCTGAGTTATGAGGGCTGGTCCAGCAGTGACCACATGAACATATGGATAGACAACATCCTCCAGACACCCCTGTCCTCAGATGATCCACAGCCAGACAGAAGCAGAAACAAGGGCACAGCAGGACAGTGATGATGCTGCACACTACAAAAAGAGGTTCTCGGGCACCAGAAGAGGCTGCTCAGGGAGGTGGTGGAGTCACCATCCCTGGAGGTGTTTAAAAGCCCTGTGGATGTGGTGCTGAGGGATGTGGTTTAGTGGCAATGGTGGGATTGTGAGCTCCAGGCAAACAGTTTGAGTTGATGCTCTCAAGGGTCTCTTCCAACCTCAACAAGCCTATGACTAGGAGCATGAGGCTGCCAGGCTGGGAGGGGAGTCCTGGAGCACAGCTTTTACCTTGCGTTACTCCTGCAGACACACAACCTGCAGTAATGAGCTGCAGCAGGAGGCAAATTGGAAGAGAGAGCCCACAGATTACAAATGTAAAACTGTGGTGCTGGGTCCTAACAGGTGCAGGGATCAACCCCGCCAGAGATAAACGATGCTGATGGGGAGAAGCTGAAGTGAATGAACCAAAGGAGATAAATCTCTGTGCTCTGATTGTTGGCACATCTAGGAGAAAAGCAAGAAGGCTCTCAGAAGTCCTACCTGCTGTCAGTGGCTATTAACACTCAGCAGTACTTCGTGGTGGTTCTTCAGCAATATTTATTCCTTCTGCAGGATTTAACAAAATACCAACAGTACCTGTAAGGAATCTTTCCCCAGGCTGCCCCTGACAGGGCCCTCCTGTGTTTCAACCCATGATTTATCTGGGAGCTCCAAGTGCAATCATTAGACCACCACAGGAAGCAGAAGACTTTCCAAGGGCTAATGATCATTGCAAAACCTTCCCCGTGGGGGCACAAAAAGTGATCTATCATCATTTGCTCCTGTAATTTTGATGCATGGAGCAATATTCCAATTGTTCAGCAGTCTCTCAAACCTTCCTGGGCATCATGAAGAGAGACCCCATCCCTGGAGATATTCAAGGTGAGGCTCAACAGGGCTCTGGGAAAGCTGATTTACTTGAGGATGCTCCTGTTTACTGCAAAAGGGGTTGGACTACATGGCCTTGGGAGGTTCCTTCCAACTCAGATCATTGTATGATTCTGTGAAGCTCTGAGGTGCAGGAGATGAGCTGTGCACCTGCAAGGCCATTCTTGGAGCACTCTGCTTGCACACTTAGGTGTCTATCTATGAGAGCTTCATCCAAGAAGTCTGGAAGCTGCAAGGTGGAAAAAGGACCTGAGAATGCTGGTTGGCAGACATTTGAACATGAGCATGTGCCCAGGTGGTCATGAAAGCTACCAACATCCAGACCTGGATCAGCAGCTTGTGACCAGCAAGAGTAGGGAAGTGATCTTGCCTCTGTACCAGGCACTGGTGAGGCCACACGTTGAATCCTGGGTTCAGTTTTGGGGCCCTCACTCCAAGAAGCACATTGAGGGGCTGAAGTGTGTCCAGAGAAGGGCAACAAAACTGGTGAAAGGTCTGGAGAACAGGGCTGGTAAGGAGCAGCTGGGGAGGCTGAGAGGAGGCCTCAGTGCTATCTACAGCTCCCTGAAAAGGGATTGGAGTGTAGTATTGGCTGATAGAATGAGAGGAAATAGCCTGAAATTGTGCCAGGGAAGGCTTGGGTTGGAGATTAGGAACAATTTCTGTACTGCAAGAGTGGTCAGGCATTGGAACAGGCTGCCATGGGAGGTGGTGGTTCAAGAAATGTGGGGACAGGGCACCTGGGGACATGGTTTGATGGCCATGGTGATGCTGGGCTGATATTGAACTTGATGATTGTAGAGGTCTTTTCCAACCCAAACAATTTTATGATTCTATGATTTTTATAAAGAACATGTCTAAGTCCCTGGACCAACACCAGTCCTCAGCATCTGATGGACAGGTTGTCTCTGTCCTGAGAGCAGAGCAGCCAGGAACTGCAGGAAGAGCTGCTGCAGTTTATTTACATGCTGTTTCCAGCCCGTGTTAGCAGGTAAGAGATCCAAATTCACCCAGCACCCCAAAACATGCCAGATAGCCCCAAAACCACAGGAGAGTCAGGAATAACACTAGGTTGGGTTTCTGAAAAAAATAACACTTTTCTCAGTAAAGCACTTCTCAGATGCTTTTTGTTTTGTCCCAGCACAGCAGAACTATTCCTGTTCCCTGGAATCTGGGATACTTTGCCTTAAAAATCAAAACCAGCCACTCCTCATGTGAGAAGCCCCAGGTTTGGGGTGCATGATCTGGGACTGACCCTTGCTAACTCTGTGAAGGAGGAAATGAGGTACCTCATTTTCAGGTGATTTTGAAAACCTCACCACAATTCCTTGGCATCCTGGATAAGAGCCACTTGGATAGCCAGACAGTGGTTGTGTTTTGGAGAAGAACAGTGATATTGAGAAGGCTTCCAGGAGACCTTAGAGTAGCCTTCCAGTATCTGCAGGGGGCCTACAGGAAGGCTGGGGAGGGACTATTGACAAGGTCTTGCAATGACAGGACAAGGGGCAATGGGTTTGAACTGGCAGAGGGGGGATTTAGACTGGATGTTAGGAGGAAGTTGTTTCCAGTGAGGGTGGTGAGACACTGGAACAGGTTGCCCAGGGAGGTTGTGGCTGCTCCCTCCCTGGAGGTGTTCAAGGCCAGGTTGGATGAAGCCTTGAGTGACCTGTGCTAGTAGGAGGTGTCCCTGCCTATGGCAGGGGGGTGGAACTAGATGATCCTTGAGGTCCCTTCCAACCTTACCATTCTATGATTCTGATTGAACAACAGACTCCGTCTTCAGATCAAGAATGTAAGGAAAGACAGATAAAGATGCTAAAAGGTATTGTAACTGCCACTTTGCTTCCCAAAATACATCTTTATCTTGCTCTTCATACAACAAAGCATTTACTACTTTTCCTTCTTCCTAAGGGTCTCAATATTTGTGTGCTAACCCCTTTCTGGTTCTTCTCTTTCTCTTCTCCTCAGCCAGTGAAATTGTCTGGGAGTGTTTTGAGGGCAGCAAACGGACAGAAAAGGAAGCATATGGTGCTCTGGTTAGAGAGGCAATGCTGGTATCATCACTGCTGAACAAGATGCTGAGAAGATGCATCTCAGATGCAAATTGGTTTCATGAAACCGGGGGGGGGAAATAACAGTCATTTTTCTAAGGAAATAAGGTGAAAAGAGCTGTGTCTGGAAGCAAGCAGACATCACTGGCAGGGCTGGCAAGCAGGAGCTCAGCACTCAGGGAGCTTTGTTCCCTACCATTTTTTTTCCTTCCGTTCCAGATTATGATCTGAGGTTGAAAATTGGACTCAACGATCTTAAAGGGATTTTCCAACCCAAACAGTTCTATGATTCTATGATAGAAATGTCTGCTGTTGCTGGGAAAGAGGTAAAATAAAAGAATTTCAGCCTTATTCAACTTCCTGCACCGTTCTGGCTGCTTCTGGTGGGTATTTTGCACACAGAAATAAAAATGGTTGTGCATTTGGTTTTCTTTCATGGTGTTTCCAGTCAGAAAGCTCCTCAGGTATAAAAAACAAGTGTTTTGAGGTTAACCCAGGCTGAACACAAGTGGATTTTGTGCTTAAAATGGGGAGAGGAAGGAAGAGATTTCTCTCCCTGGCTTTCTTATTGTTCCAAAATAACTAATTTTTGTGGTTTGTGATTAAGTTCTTCCATTCCAATGCCTTTTCCTAGCAATGCTGCACCTCACACCCAGTTGTGCTCCTCGTGGGCACAGCCTCAGACTGAAGGATGGAGAATCTCCTCTCCATCAGGCAAGGCAGAGCAGAAGCAAGGTTTTTATTAAAAGAAACGAGTGATATTTAGGTATTTGACAAATCCATTAAGCAACTTGAAAGGTCACCCCATTAAATGTTTGCAAAGAGAACGGTGGGGAGAGAACCTGGCAACACCCTCCTGGCATAGCAATGAGGAGAAGCTTCCACAAGAGCAGTCTTTTCATTTCAAAAGAACAAACAGAAAGATTTGTGCTTCTCTTATCTCTAATCCGTACTTCTCTCTCCAGAGGTTCGCTCCAATTAGTTATTTCATATTAGTCATGGTTTGTGCTGCTCATCTCTTCCCAGAGCAGCTCTCCACAGGCCCATGTCAGAGGAGATCAAATGCAAGTCGTGCAGTCAGGGCAGCAGGGTGGCTGCTGGGGAGGACCAAGAGTTTGGGTTTATATTCTCCCAAATAAGCAGCACATGGGGAGATCTACTCACAGAATGGTAAGGGTTGGAGGGAACCTCTGGAGATCAAGTGCAATCCCCCTGACAAGGCAGGGTCCCCTAGAGAAGGTCACACAGAAACACATCCAAGTGGTGTTTGAGTTTTTCCAGAGATGGAGACTCCACCTCTCTGGGAAGCCTACCCCAGTGCTCCATCACCCTTAAATTAAAGAAGCTCCCCCTCATGTTTAGATGGAACTTCTCACATTCAAGTTTGTGCCTATTGCCCCTTGTCCTGTCACTGAGGACTGCTGAACAAAGCCTGGTCCCATCCTCCTGACACCCACCCTTGAAGTATTGATCAGCACTGATGAACTCACCACTCAGTCTGCTCTTCTCCAGACTGAAAAGGTTCCAATTCTCTCAGTCTTTCCTCATCAGAGAGATGTTCCAGTCCTCTAACCATCTTTGTAGCCCTCTTGATACGCTTTGCAGGCCAGATCTTTATCCAGTTTTCTCATCACAAAGGACATGTAGAAGGTCCCTCAGGTTTCATCACTTTCTGTGTTCTCATGCAGTAGGAGGGGAGGAATGAGGAGTGGAAAACAAACACTTAAAAGAAACTAACTATCCATTGGTGACACAAGACTGAGCATACTCTGGCACCTGGTAGGTCTCCTCACCACTCTCTCACCTATATTTTGTGTGGCCATGACCCTTGCCTCCAACCAGCACTCTTGTTGCTCCTGCTCAGGCACAGTTCTGAGCAGTAAGAGGCTGGGCAGAAGATAATGTCCAGAGTTTGCTGCTTGGCTGCTCCCATCAGGCAGATAAAACACAGGTGAAGGTGCCCAGTGCCCTTCCCAGCTCTGCCAATCCATTCCTCTATCAGAAAGTGATGACACACCTCCTACACTTGTAAGAATCACAGAATTAACCAGGTTGGAAAAGACCTCTGAGATCATAGAATCATAGAATGGTAGGATTGGAAGGGACCTCAAGGATCATCATCCAACCCCCTGCCATAGGCAGGGACACCTCCCACTAGTACAGGTCACTCAAGGCCTCGTCCAACCTGGCCTTGAACACCTCCAGGGAGGGAGCAGCCACAACCTCCCTGGGCAACCTGTGTCAGTGCCTCACCACCCTCACGGCAAAGAACCTCCTCCTAACAACCAGTCCANATATATAATAAAATATAATAGTAATATATAATAATATAATATGGCCTGAAAATATCACACAAAGGCCAGCCTCAATGGAATGGTTTCTCCCAGCCAGGGCTGGGATCACCTCTTTGAGGTAAGGACAATCCTGTTGTACCTTGAGGCTGCAGTGCTGGCACTCAGGCAGAGTGAGAAGATCTGTAAAGAAATCAGGATTGGGTCTCTTGTTTCTGCCAGGCTCTGCTTTGTGTTTAGCCAAGCAAGTACCAAAGGATGGCAGACCCAACTACTTCATCACATCTGTGCCTCAAAGAATGCAGCAGATCTATCACCACCTTCACCAGCCCCTGGTACTTCAGCAGCTTTGAGCTGCAACATGAACTGGGAGGGGTTTGAGGTGGAGGGGACACAGGTCTGATCAAACACAGAGCCCTGAGTACCCCACATCACCAGAACTCACCTGGGGAGCACATCAGGAAAGGCTGAAATCAAGTTCCTAACAGGCATCTTGCTCCAAAATGTCTGGCCTCATTTTCTAACCCTATGGAAAAGCCCAGCCCATTTGCTCAATAATCACCTCCAAGGGCTTGTTTAGGGAAGTGCAATCAGGACATCAGCCACATTTCTGTGTGAAGAAAATCCAGTGTGTGAGAAAAAACAATCTGTAATCACCGGGTTAGGAATGGGCATTCAGCAGTGTAAATGCTGAGATGATTCCAGGAACAAGTGGGTTTTATTTTTCCTGATTTGAAGTTACAAATGCTTGATTTAAATACCTTTGGCAGAGCCTGAGCAGCCAGATGAGTTGGAAGGGGAAACCAGAAGGACATTCGATGGGTATCCAACCAGCTAGGGAAAACAAAACTGCATCTAGATGGACTTTCCACATGGAGATGTGTGCTGACTTGAGGCTAATTGGAATACTTTAATAGAGAAAATGATATTATGGGCTGTGAAGAGAAAACACTGGTGATGTCTGCTTCACTCATAGGCTTGCTGAGATGTATAAGAATAAGAACACAAACATAGAAAGACACTCTTAGAGTTTTGTTTCTGCCTCTCTGGGAGCTTCTGGTCTCTCTGCTAACCTAACTAACCACTTTCCTTCTAACCTCCCCTGGCCAATCCTCCAAACTCACCTTGAGCATGAACCAAACCCTGGGGTAAGGTAGAGGGGTGAGGAGAAGGTGGAAGGGTGTTTGGGAGCCCCTGCTGGGGACTCTGATTTCTGGGAGGGGAATTGTGTTTCTGTATTACCTTTAACTTGTATATTTCTGTAACTATTCCTGTATATTGTGTATGTCTCTGCTTGTACATTGTGCTAAGCTGTAAATAGAGCTTGAGTCCTTGACTTCCAGCTGGCTGAGTCTACTCTGGGTGATTTTACACAGTGTGGGGGGGCAGGGAACTCCCAAACCATCACAAGATGTCTCACAGTTCAGTCCACAGCAAGGAGGCAGCAGGCATATGTTCAGTTCCTGCTGCCAGCTGTGTTGTCTCTCTTCTTGGCCTTATGCATGAAGGTGTCCACTTTATGGAGTCTTCATTAGCTGGGAAATGAGTTAACCAAAAGGTAATACTGGCTGGCCTTGAAGCCTCCCAGGGAATCCCAGCCAGGTCCTTCACTCACCCTCCTCCTCCTCTCTCCTTGCCTCTGTCTTAGTCCTTATTCACACTCACATATCCTTACTCACAGCCACGTGTGTCCTTACTCACCCCATCCTCACCATTGGTGCAATTATTTGCACTTCAGATCCTGGATCCAAGACAGCCAGTGCTGACCAAACAACGGGTGTGAGGAGGCTGGATGTGCTTTGTATTGAAATGTGCTGCACCTCCAAGTTTCTTATCAATAGGTAGTTGCAACTTGTTCATCAGCTCAACACCACAAGTAGCAAGCACTCACAGTTCATCCAGCTGGACCTTACCCAGTTGATTATTCTCATAATTACCTTTATTAAATGCCTGCACTTCAGCACTAAATGAAATGAGGTCTGGGGGAAGGTATCTTACTCCCAGAGAGGTTGTGGAGTCTTCCTCTCTAGAGACCTTCAAGACCCATCCAGATGTGTTCGTGTGTGACCTGCCCTAGGTGACCCTGCTTTGGTAGTGGGGTTGGACTCTAAGATCTCCAGAGGTCTTTTCCAGCCACTACCATTCTGTGATTCTGTGATCTGCAGGCAGATTCCTACATTGCAGGAGTTTACCTGGGATAGTATGGACCAGCTCTGCAGCCCAGTCCTGTTGTGTTGCCGTGGCAACATGGACACCTTAAAGAAGTTATTACCCACTCCTGTGCAGCAAAGCTGCCCTCAATTCTGCTGTAGAAACATCATAAATGGCTTCCTCAGTGAACCCAGAGATGTTCATTTTCTGGCTGGAGTATCAGTTTTGCTGATGATCAAACAACTGACAACCATCTCCCCTGGTTTGATCTTTCCTGAGCATAAGATGTCAAGAAAGGGTTACAATCTTCACCAGTCTGGGATAGATTCCCCTGGTGTGCTCTTGGCAGCCTGCTCAGAGGCAGCAGCTACTGAATGACATGTTTCTGCAAACACCAGAGCTGCACCCTCTGCAGTGTGACACAGACCCAGAGCAAGCTCTTCTCCTGGGAAAGCTTCCCATGTTTATTTTACTCCTCCAAGGAAAAAAAAATTAGATGTCTTTTTTTTTTTTTTAACCCCCTACAACTTCTGTCTTGGCTTCTCTGTGCTTTGCAGAGCAGCTTGGCACCAAGCTGTGGTCCCAGCTCTTCTGGGAAGGATCCAGCAGCTCCACGATGTGCCATCTCCAGGTGCTCTGGATAACATGGAACTCTTGGAGAGGGTCTAGAGGAGGCCACGAAGATGATCAGAAGGCTGGGAAACCTCCCCTGTGAGAACAGGCTGAGATAGTTGGGGCTGTTCAGCCTGGGAAAGAGAAGGCTCCAGGGAGACCTTTGAGCAGCCTTACAGTGCCTGAAGGGGGCTACAGGAGAGCTGGGGAAGGAGTTTTTACAAGAGCTTGTAGTGACAGTATGAGGGGAAATGGCCTTGAACTGGCAGAGGGGAGACTGGAGATTAGGAAGAAATTCTTCCCAATGAGGGTGGTGAGACACTGGAACAGGTTGCCCAGGGGGGTTGTGCATGCCTCCTTCCTGGAGGTGTTCAAGGCCAGGTTGGATGTAGCCTTGGGCAACCTGCTCTGATGGAAGGTGTCCCTACCCATGGCAGGGGGGTTGGAACTAGACAATTAAGGTCCCTTCCAACCAAACCCATTCTATGATTCTGTGATAACCTGGGGAGAAACAGACCCCAGAGCAAGCACCCTAGAAGAGCTGAAGCCCCACACAGCAAAGAAAAAACTCCCTGGTTTGGAAAGCAAGCACTTGGTGCTGCCAGCCTGTGCTCTGGGCACAGGGCAACCCCCTTAATCCTCCTTCTCCTTGGCACCAATTTCAACTGCAAATGCAGAACTGGAATGCCAGAACAGGTTGTAGCTCATGGAAAATACCAGCCACCCACTTTTTGTCATCACCACTCCCTACCTTCCTTCCCTTCACCTCTTCCAAAGAAGCAAAATTACTTTTCCTCTGAACTCCAGCCAGTCTTGTAGGAGCCTCACCGAGATGGGGAACTACACTACCACAGCAGTCCCTGCAATCAGCCCAGGCTTATCTCCAACCCTCTTTTAGACCAGTCCTGTCCCTGAACACCAGCACCATCAGAGTGACCATGATTCCTCCAGTGTGGGCTGGTGGCTGGAGCTGGGCAGCTGCCCCAGCCCCCCTTTGGCAGTGGCTCTGCCTCTGCTGCAAGGCAAGCTTCCATCCAGCTGCAGGAGCTTGTAGCCTACCAGGACTGGCTGAGGCTGGCCACTCACATGTCTTGCAATTAACAACTAATGGGCTTCCTGAAATGATTTATTACCTTGGATTTAGTGTCAGCTCTAAAAAGACAGTTTAAATTATTGCAGGTCTCCAAAGCATCCCCTGACAGAGCACCTCTGAGACCTGTGTAGACAAACTTCCCTGCTCAGGCAGAAGACTGGCTGGAGACTTGCTTCTCCAGATACCATGACAGCAAGCAGAACACCACAGGTGCACCTCAAATCAACACGGTTGGGACTGGAACCACCACACGTGGGCAGGGACAATGCTGCCCTAAACAAACTCAAAATACTCTGAGCAACTTCTCTGGAGGCAGCACTGTGCTACAGCTCATGGAGGACACCAGGATCCAGAGTTGGGTTTGACTCTCCCAGCACAGCTGGGAGAAAAACCCAACTGTGGAGAGTAGGCTGGAGATTAGGAAGAATTTCTTTACAGTGAGGGCAGAGAGACACTGGAACAGGTTTCCCAGGGAGATTGTGGATGGCCCCTCCCTGGAGTTGTTCAAGACCAGGCTGGATGGAGCCTGGTCTAGTGGAAGGTGTCCCTGGTCATGGCAGGGGTTTGGAACTAGACGATCTTTAAGGTCCCTTCCAACCCAAACCATTCTGTGAATCTATGAATAAAGTGCCCCAAACTGTGGTGTTTAGAGATCACAAGGGCTTTCAACCACCATCACTTTCCATCTGAGCAGGAGGAGAATGCAACTAAAAGAGAGACCTGCTTATTGGTGAGAACAGCAAACACGATCAATAAAGGTCTTCATCATCACCTGCATCACCCATGCAGCCACCAGCTACAGACCACAGGGCAACAAAGCACTCATCTGGGTCTTATCAAGCAACAGAAGACAACAGGAAAAGTCCAAATCCAGGCCAGATTTCCACCATTTGGTCCCCAGTTTCATACAGCTCCTTCTACCTAGGCTGGCCACTGCTAATCCCCAGATCCAATCCATTTACAGGAACATGTCTGTGGCCTCACATTGTTACTAGCTCTACATCAAACACCACTTTTGGTCTGTTTTTCCAAGCAAATCTCCAAAAGCTCGTGGTTTCAATCCAAGAAGAGCAAGAAAACTTTCTGAAATCTCCAGGACAGATGAGGAATGGGAGAGCTACAACCCACAGCTTCTGAGCCACTGCTGCTTGTCACTCTCTTGAAGCGTGACAAGAAACAGCTCCCAGTTCTTGGTTCTGAGAAAAAAAAACTCTCTGAATTTTAGCTTTGGCAGCATTTGTGTGACTGAGCTGAATAACACATGACAAGCTGTGCAGAGGTACCACATGTAAATGATGAATGAATATGAAGTGGAAGGAGCAGCAGAAGTCCACAGCCTTGAAATGAGAGCTGAACCGAAAGGGTGCGTGAGGCATCTCAGATGACACCACCAACCTCCATCCAGGTCTGTGCACCGAGCAAAAGGAGGAGTTTTAGTGTGTTTTCTGAGGTGACAGCTGTACTCCAGACCAGAAACCACCCCATGTACACCAAAAAAAGTCAACATCCTCAATCTGAAATCCCCAAGAATTTTGTGGGATGTTCTTCTCTCTCCTGTGACATAGAATCCCAGACAGGTTTGGGTTGGAAGAGACTAAAAGATCATTTAGTTCCAAGCCCTCTGCTATGAGGAGAGACAGCTCTTACTAAACAAGTTTGCTCAAGGCCCCATCCAACCTGATTTTGAACACGACCAGGGTTAGAGCCTTCACAGCTGCTAGAGGCAAACATCTGTGCTGGTTGCAGTCATGGTGAACAGAGAAGCAGCTTTCCATTAATATAAGCAACAAGCAGAGTCTAGGGAAGAGCAACTCAACAGATGTCAAGGGTCATTTATGGGAGGTGTCCCTGCCTATGGCAGGGGTTTGGAACCTAAAACAGTCTATGATTCTATGATTTATTGGTACCTCAAAAGATGTGAAATGTTGGCTGTACTACCTGGGGGAGATCCTCCCAATCAGAACAATGCACTGGTGTCATATTCAACAAGCAAGATTCAATGAAGATCCTGAACCTTTCCAGGGTGCACTCCTGTGGCTTTAACAGAACTCCAGCATAGTAGGGGTTGGAAGGGGCCTCTGGAGATCAGCCAGTCCAACCCCCTTGCTAAAGCAAGGGCACCCACAGCAGCTTGCTCAGCATCACAATGGCCAGGTGGCTTTGGAAGCTCTCCAGAGGAGACTCCACTCCCTCTCTGTGCCCCCTGCCCCAGGGCTCCAACACCCTTACATCGAAGAAGCTTCTCCTCATCTTCACACAGAACCTCTAGAACTGGCCACATAATTGAACAAAAAGCTCAAAGCAGCACTAAGGGCTCACCACGGTTTGGAGATGCAGTTAACTCCCAACAGCCTCCTCTGGTAGCTGCTCAGCTCAGATCTGACATAAGGAATCACCTTCAGTCTCAGCTGATTCCCTTCCCAGAACTCATCCTCTGCTCTGTCACTGTAAGTTCAAAGCAGCACAGAAATTAGGAGCTTTCTCTTCAGAGGATGAGGCTGCTGTGAAACTCAAGCAGATGTTGAATCAGAAGGAACTTACCTTCAGAAGTCTTGGCACAGAAGGAAACAAGAGAATGATTTATTGATGCTCTGCAACAAGGGAAGTTGTTCCTTTCCTTTCTCTCCACGCTACGCAATCTGCCTTGACACCTGACCAGTGGAAAGTCCATTAAGAGGTGCTTCATTATTGATACTGTGAATTGATTTAAGATTAAATTAATTATACATGCTCAGCCAAAAGCTCCTGCAGCCTCCCACCAGCAGCTCTCCTGGACAGCCCTCCTGCAGTGGCTGCTTTGCAGAGCTGTCCCCACCCTGCAGCTAGCCCCTGGCTGCAGATCTGTAACTTAGCAGCTTGACCAATGCCCCACACACCTTCAGGTTGTATTTTTAATATAGAGAGGCAACTGCACACCAGGCTTTGTGCAATGCTCGGCAATAATTTGGACCATTAGACACAATCCATGGAACAGCTGCTTGTGGCTTTGATGTTCCAGCATTTTTTTTCCCAGTGGTTGGGGTTTGTTTGCATGGACTTTTTTTCTCCTGCTCTGAGCCCATTATTTATCCCCAGCTGAGATGAATAGCAGCATTTTGTCACACCACACGTAGCCAGAAGCCTGGGGGAACACTCCCTGATTTGTTGGTTTTTCTCTTTTCTCCCATAAAATGCTTCATCAGTTCTGATGATGTAAAAGAGCTATCAGAAGGCAAAATTGCAGTTAAGACATTCACATACTCACCATGCTCCAGGATGAAGTCTTGGTGTTGATTCCAGTTAATTTTGTGACCAAAGATTTGCTTGGATTCCTGCTCAAGTCCCCAAAGGACTCAGCTGGCCCAGGACCTAGCGAACAAATTCCAGCAAAGCTCTTAAACAAGACTAAGTACATTTTTAGGTTCAAGACTTTTTCAATAGCTAATGGGATTTTCAAGTGAAAGAAAGACTATGTAGAGAGGAGGACAGCAGGGAAATGGAGCTTCTAGCCCCAGAAATGCTGCAGTGGAAGTTCCTCCCAGGAAATACAGATTGGGTGCCTGATACCTGTGCTGGTGCCTTCAGCTCAGACTTCACCAGCCCTGTCCTCCAGCAGGTAAGTTTGCAGGTTGACTCTCTCACTCAGATTTCAGAGGAGAGATTTTAGCATCTTCTTGGACAATGTGCACATTTTCCATAGCTGTGTCTCTGCTTTCTGGGTCAGCCTCTTGCCTCCAGCTACAGTGAGAGGCTGCATGCTAGAGCCCATGCCCGAGAGACACATTCAATGCTGAGCTGAGATTCGTCTTCTTGCAGGCAGGTCCAACTGGGCTTGAGCAGGGAACATTTTCAACTGTCTGTGCAAGCAGCAGGGTATTTTCAGATCACAGAATCACAGAATGTTAGGGGATGGAAGGTACCTCTGAAGATCAAGTCAAAAGCAGGTCACATAGGAATGCATCCAAAAGGGTCTTGAAAGTCTCCAGAGAAGGAGACTCCACAAACCCTCTGGACAGTCTGCTCCAAGGCTCCAACACTCTCCTGAACTTCCTCTCAACATCCAACATCAATCTACTCTGTTCCAGCACTCTTCTGAACTTCCTCTCAACGTCCAACTTAAATCTACCCTGTTGCAGCACTTAAATCTACCCTGTTGCAGCACTCTCCTGAACTTCCTCTCAACATCCAACTTAAATCTACCCTGTTCCAGTTTAATTCTGTTCAATATTTTGCACTGTACTAGCTCCTTTATTTCTTTAGAGAGAGAAGCTTCTGGGAAACAGTGGTTAATAATGAGCTACTCAAACTGGAGCTGTTTGCACTTCCAGTAGAATAACTCTTTGATTATTTCTGCCAATAAGGTGGTTGAACAACTTCACCCAACGCATTTCCAGACCGGCCTGTGGCAGAAGCAATGTTTTTGCTCAGCAGTGAGTGCTCTTTGTCCCCTCCACCACGTCCTGCCAGCAGTGCTGGGATGGTTTCTATCCCCAGCCCTGCTTGGGATGATTCTCATCCCACCACATCCTTGCAGAGTCTCCCTGTGCTAAAAGCAGGTTTCCTCAGCATTACCTCCCGCAGATCATTAATCAAGAACTTCAATTTCAACAGACACTCCGGTGAAATAAATGGACAAATAAATTCCTTCTATCAATGAAAAATGATTCATAAGCACCCTGTGTTTGTAGCCACAGTAATGGAAGAAGATGAAATTCAGCTTTTGCCAAGTATCTTTTTTTTTTGCTAGCATTATGAGGCGAGCGCATCAATGGCTCCTTCCTGCACTGAGAGCATAAATACAGCACAACCCCAAACAATCACCTTCCAGAGTTATTGGGATTTTAGCTACTTTTTTTAAATCCCCATCTTTGAAATGATAAAATCACATTTCATCTTATCCTTCATTTCAAAATGTTTTCCAGGGAGCAGTTTCATTTTTCTCTGTTTTCCACAGTCCATCAAAGAAACACCACCAGGGCAGCGGCCAAGTTTTGTTCTGGGTTTCACACAGACTGACTTTTAATCTCCGTTGCACTGCTGATCTATTCCTCAGCACTTCAAATCACCTCCTTCTCTGTTTGTTCTCTGCTTAATAATGAAGTTTTCCAGAGCAAGAAATATCACTCGTGGGATTTCTGCAGCACCCAAAACCTCAGCCTCTAGTCTCCACACCACTCCAACATAAATAGCTTCTTTCCAGTCATTTCTGTTGAATATTCCAATGAAAAGAAGATTTCAATAATGCAAAGACAACCAGGCTGATTAACACCCAACTCCTGGAGGAGGACAAACCCTGCTTTTAGCTTAAGGGATGCATTTAAGCATCATAGCTCCTTTTGGCAGCTGAAAGATATTGGAATCTATTATTCATCAATCAAACTGTCATCACCTCAAAGATTAGATGGTGACCCAAGAGACAGCCAATAGAAGTTTATAAATTTCTCAGGAATAAATAATAAAAGTAAAATAAAACTAAAGGTCGGGGAAGGGGAGAGCATGGGAGGGAGGGAAGGAAGGCACAAAAGGGGCAAATGACAACAAGGAAAATGCACAAAGGCAGTACAAGATGCTGTGTCTCATGAGAACAGCTTCACACACAATTCCATACCATGGCTTCACCAGGAGAACTAAACAAGCACAGTCTAAAGAAAATTAATATCACATGAGACTGAAGTGCGTTGAAAATCTCCAGCCAAGGAGCAGTTATGAGCACTCCCTGTGCAGACAAGAGGAGCCCCATGGGGTGCTTGTGCTCAGGAGATGGAGAAGAGAAGACACTGAGGTAGTTTGTCATCTACAAACAAAAGCTGGGAGTACTTTCAAAAGCTCTGGAGAACAAGACCTGAATCCAATCTGCTCTTGATGATGGCAGAAGCCCTTTGAGATCAGTGGGATGAGATGTAGCAAAGGTAGTTACAAAGAGCTGTGCTTGCAAAGGAGGAACCAGCCACACAGAAACTGAGAGCATCTGGCAAAGCAGCAGCACAGAGGAAAAGATCCTTTGATGCCTCTGTTAACAACAGCTAACTAACAAAGTCTCATCACAGGATCAAGACTGGGAGATGGCTTCTAGAGACCAGGTGCTGCAATAGGTCTGGAAATGTGGATCTACTGCTTAGGAATATGGTTTAAGATGAATCTTGTGGAGTAGGGTTCTAGGTTGGACTTGGTGATCCTGAGGGGCTTTTGCAACCTGGATATTTCTGTGATTCTGGTGTGTGTGAAAATGAACCCCTGGTTGGCTGTCACCCACATGAAGTATCTTCACAACTGGGAATGTTGCCCAGTACTGACTGTGCCCAAAGACATCTCCCCAGTGCTCAACACCGGTTTCTGTTTACAGGAGAGAGGAGAACTGGAGAACCAGCAATGTGGGATGGCTCTAAGCAAAGCATTCCCTGTGACCCAAGGGCTCTCATGCACCCTCACATGTTGTCCTTGGTGCTGAGGCACTGGAACAGGTTGCCCAGAGTATCTGTGGAGGCTGCAAGCCTAGCAGTGTTCAAAGCCAGGTTGGATACCTTGAGAAACCTGGTCTAGTGGAAAGTGTCCCTGCCCATGGATGATTTTTGGGTCAGTGCTGGGACCAGTGCTGTTTAACATCTTTGTCAGTGACATGGACAGAGGAATCAGTGCACCCTCAGCAAGTTTGCAGATGGCACCAAGCTGTGTGGCACAGTCGANCCCAGGGAGGTTGTGGCTGCTCCCTCCCTGGAGGTGTTCAAGGCCAGGTTGGACAAGGCCTTGAGTAACCTGTACTAGTGGGAGGTGTCCCTACCTATGGGAGGGGGTTGGAACTAGATGATCTTTGAGGTCCCTTCCAACCTTACCATTCTATGAGCTTTAAGGTCTTGCCCAACCCAAACCATTCCAGGATTCTGTGGTTCCTATGGGTCAAACCAAAGTGGTGGTTGATGTTTCCTTATCCTGGAGCAACTCCAGATGCTCTCATTTAATAGTGAAACAGAGGAAAATCACAGCTTTAAAAAATAAATAAATAAGAAACACTAAAAGTGTGTATTTTTAGCAAATAGGTAATAGGACCATCTCAGCACCTTCACCCTGGCTGTGCTGCTACCAAAGCATGTGCAGCCATCTCTCAACCCTTAATGCAGCTGAAATTCTCTTACCTGTCCTCTCCATTATTCTTGGTGACAAGTGAGCGGCGTAGATGCCCCCCAGCTCTGGGATAAATGCACTTCCCATCCAGATGAGGTGAGGTGACACTGAGCTAACAAACGTACCCATGGAGAGAAAATAGACATGCTAATCTATAAAGATTGAGGGGAAGGCAGAAGCCATCAATCTGCCAGGAGTTATCAGCTTGTTTTTCTCCCTATGCTACCACGGAGATGTCTTTTTAAACCAGCTGGCCTGCTTGGGAGACCAGGCAGCTGGAATACCATTTTTCCTTGAAAATTGGGGATTTACCAACAATGCATCCATCTTTCAAAGGTGGAGAGTGTCTTGACAAGGAAATGAGTTTGGGACATTGGAGTCTCCCTTTCTAGAGATATTCAAGACCCATCTGGATGCAATCCTCTGTGATCCTGCTCTGGCAGGGGAGTTGGGCTGGATGATCTGTCCCTGCCTATGGCAGGGGTTGGAACTAGATGATCCTTGAGGTCTCCTTCCAACCTTACCATTCTATGATCTTTTGAGGTCACTTCCAGCCCCTAACCTTCTATGGTGGTTTGAAAGCCATGATGGTGTGAGGTTGATGGATGGAGTCAGTCTTGGAGGTGTTTTCCAACCCCCCCAAAAATACTATGATTCTTTGAAATGGTCTCCTCTTGGAAACTTCTATTTCCCCAATTAGGAAAGCTCTTACTATGTGTTTAAGAGTAGGAATGAAGGGGGGAACAGATGAAAACAGCATCCCATCATTGCTACCAAAATAAGTGTAGTGTCAGAAAAGCTGTGCCAGGTGGATTTACAAGCATTTTGGTCTGTATCTTGTTGTTAGTTGAGTGCTTCACCATCAGTGCATTCTCTGAAAGACCTGAGCACAGAATTATTTCCTTACATTTGAGGCTGCCTAGGACACCCATGGGGTTCATAGGAGTCAGATGGTATGGCTGCACCTCACCCACAGCCTCTGCAGATGGGGCCCAGGGGTTCCAGCAGCCTGGCTCCATGCTGGGGTGTTTGTTCCACCTTAGCTCATAGCAGAAAGTGCCATCTTTAGTCACGAACGATTCCTCACAGCATCCCAAAATTCCTAGGAAAACTCTGATCCAAGCACGGGGCCAGCCTGCAGCCAGCTTATCCTGCAAGATCAAAGACTGGAATGCAATAGCCTGAGGCAGCAGAATGCACAGAACCATCTCTACATCAGCTCAGTGAATGCTGATGCTGCCAAAAACGAGGGAGGAAAGCAGGAAAAGTCCCCTGCATCTCTCTGAGAGTCCTCTAAGGTACCCATAAATTGGTTGGCTACATCAGAATAGACAGGGACTTTAATTCAAAGGGTCTGCTACCTTGTTCTCCACCTCCCTGAGCACACAGAAATTTTGGATGTCACCACTCACTGCCTGTTTTCCAAACACAGGTTTGTCCTCAAGCAGTGTCAGAGTCCTTTATGGGATCAGATATTCCACTAACAATGAGCTGATAACTGAGTCCTGAATCATTCTGTTATCCCACCTCACAGAAAACTTGGCCAGCAGCAGCACTTGTTGGGTTGCCACTTAGGAAACACGTTGTCCTGGGCTGGTAAAGAGACACTGGTCACCTAGAGAGGAGCAGGGGTTGGACCTTTTATGGGACAGCATCGACAGCAACACAACTTGCTGGTGATCAGTACAAACTGATGGCTTAGAGGATCCCAGTTGTAAATCTGCTTTGTAGTAGAACATAATTCCTTCCACGGCTGCTAGCCTGGCTGGCATGCTGCCCCAGCTCCAGCTGCTTCTCAGAGAGCAGGACCTTCTACTTGGTTCTCTCCTCTTTACTCAACAAGTCCCCTTTATCTTGAAGGAACTGGAAATGGACAGAGAGTGGACAAATCTTCACACACCTCAGTACCCATTTGACAAAGCAAAAATCAGGCAGATCTGCAATTTCCTCTGCCTTGGGGAGCAAACAGCAGTGATCTGTGACAAAGTGACTTCCTTGGTGAAGACAAGTTCTGGTGGTAGTGACACACAGCTGCTGTGCAGAGGGGGACCTTGGGAGGGGATCTGAAAGTAGATGGTGTGGGAAAAAAAAGAGAAAAAAGGATCAAAGTCTTGCTTAGGGAAACCTCAAGTGCAGTGTGTTGTGCTGAAGGAGCTTTGCTGAGAAAAAGACTCCAAAGGATCATCTTCTGTAAGAAGGGAAGCCATAGTTAATCATTTGCATAGTTCAGAATATAAAAGTTGTTTGGGTGGCACCTGGGACTCCAGAAATGCTTTTCCAGACTTGACACTTCAGGATAGTCTCAGGCAACTCCAGAATTCAATTTACCAGTTATTAGGATACTTGTATATACTTGAAGACCACTTGGCTGTAGATCCATCCTACTAGGCAGTAAGCTAGATGGAGCAGTAAGCTAATGGGAAGATCATAGAATCACAGAATGGTAAGGTTGGAAGGGACCTCAAAGATCATCTAGTTCCAACCTCCTGCCATAGGCAGGGACACCTCCACTAGTACAGGTCACTCAAGGCCTCATCCAACCTGGCCTTGAACACCTCCAGGGATGAATCAATGAGGAGCAGAATGAAGCTACGAGAGATTTCCCTGTCTGCAGAGAGCTGTGAACATGTCAGCAAGCAGGGGGACTCCTTCCTCCAGCAGGTCCCTTTCATTCCTGGTTTCAGCAGGTACCTTGTTGCAGCAAGGCTGGCTTTGATACTCTGCTGCTCCTACCTACAGGAGGTGTGGATGTGTTTCGCTGCTTCACTTTCAACTCCTGAGCTGTGCTCACCTTCAACTGATGAGTCTCTCACTGGAGCCCTTATATCAGTCTGTAAAGGGATTCCAGCTTTTGGCCACAGCAGTGCTCTAACTTCCTGACAGCAGTGGATGTGTTTGAAGTCTGCCACAGCCTTTTCCTTAATGCCATTCTCATCATCACCATCAAGTCAGGTTAACAAGCACAACCCTGTCCCTTTGATGGTTTCTTTCCTGCAGGGATTCTAATCCATTGAACATCTCAGGTACTTGAAGGATTCTTCCATGTGCAGCTTCAGCTCATTGCTAGTAAAATCCAATTTACTCTGTTGGTTGGTTCTCCATGATGCAGCTGTACTAGATTCAGGACACAGCTCCTCATCATGATTTTTAGCAGGAGATAGTCACCATTAAAGCCTGCCAGGCTTCCAGCTGCCCCATGTCAGATGGAATTAAACACACATCACAACAAAGAGCAGCAATGAGCAAAGGCAGGCAAAGCTAGTGAGACCCATGTGATGATGCTCCCTTTTCTGAAACAGAGAAGGTTCTTCAAATCTCCCTCCATGCAGAAACTTTTCCTATCACCTTCTTTCTGGCAAGCAGAGAGCAAGTGACCCAACATCCACAGGGTAGATATTGCCTCGCAGGAAAGGTGTCGAGCAGCTGGCCTCAGAAACCAAACTCTGCTCTCATCTCTCCTGCCTTTCCAAGAGGAATTGCTTACCAGGATGAAACCATTGCTCACTGGCTTTCAGTCCATGCCTCAGACAAGTGTTTCAGAAAGACACAGACTGGGGGATGTTTGTCCTGAGGAACATGAACATCATCCATCTCCTTTAGGGAGCCAGCAATCACTAGCAGCTCACGCCTCTCAGAGTTTCTCGATTGCAAATGCCTTCCTAATACAAAGTTAAAAACAACCTCTGAAATGCAAATAGCCTGGCAACCCACATGAGATGATTTATGCCATGCCACCTTTTTCATGCAAAGAAATTAAAAGAACAAAATGTAATTTATGGTGAACCACATTGTGTAATAAAATAAAGGAGCAACATTATGTCTGCAAAACGTGCTGCTGCCAGTGAGGTTTAACCTTCCCAAACACAGAGAAAAAGCTTCTGATTTATTTAGTTTGGTTTTATATACAAATCATTTTATGGCTTCAGGCACGCCAGGAGAAGACACTCACTTTAATTTCTTTCTGTTGGTGTCATTTCAAGGGAAGGCAGCAAAAAATCTGATTCTCAGTTAATGTTTCAAAGAGCAAAGGAGAATTGAAAGGCTCCAGAAGCAGCATCCAACACCCACTCAGATCCCTGTGTGAGGCCAGAGATGTGCTCTTCACACTCTTACTTTCCCACAGTGAGAAGTGCTGAGCTGTCAAGGGGGTCAGGTCCTTTCTGATAATAAACCACGAGAAATGAAGCCTCAGAGCAGGAAACAAGTTTTGCAGAAACAAGAGCTGAAAGAGGCACCAAAAGATAAATTAAATCATTGAATCATTAAGGCTGGAAAGGACCTTAAAAATCACTGAGTCCAACCATAACCCAACTGCCACGATCACTAAACTATAGCCTGAAGAAGACAATAGCAGCAGCAAAAACAAATGTGATACTAAGGCCAACCACTTGTGATTTTCTACTCCACTGTTACTAATCACAAAGAAAATAGATTTTTCTGTAGTGGCTGCTGGAGACTGGAAGGACTGGGAGCAAAGAGTGGTGGGTGCAGACCACCTACTCCAGCTGCTGCAAACCAGGGCACAGACAGAGCTGGAGTTCCTCCAGAGAGCTTTCCCAGCCTGGTATAACTGCACCTGCCTTTGTCTCACCTTGTGGTTAACGTTAACATCTGGAGTTTTGTTCTGCTCTATTAAACTTTATCAAATGGAGAGGAAAAATCCATTCTGATAATGCCAGCAAATGGGATCAAGGCAGATGGGTAATTGTCCTCCCTGCCCCAGCCCTCCCCCAGCAGCAGCTGGCCCTGAAGCCACCCTGAGCTGCTAGCTGGGGGCTAACTGGGGAAGGACTTGGAGATGTTTGCTATCAGTGAGTCAGGAGAGGTGAGAAAGTGCCCTGCTGTAAAGAGCAGAGGAGCCCCAAGGGGGAAGGCTGAGCTTTCTCCAAGTGATTACTTGCACAGTGCATAAATCTGAGACAAATGATGCCATTCTGAGCCCTGTTGACAGTAAAGAGCTGGTCCTGAGCTGTGGGACTGGCACCAAACACCCCCACTCAAGGACACCCTGCTCAGGCACCCAGCTCAAGTTGACTGCCAGGAGCTCAAGGCATGACAGACAGCGTATGCCAGAGCCTGGGAGGGTTGTGTGGTCTCACATCCACATAAATTTCTTGTGGCAGCTTATAAAGGTCCAAGGACTGATCTGCAAGGCTCTCCCAATTTCATTCTAAATCACAGATTCCATCTGTGTGAAGTCATGGGCCTTAATATTAATAGCAAGGAGAAAAGACTGTGCTGTTAAAAAGCAGCAGCTACTTGGGAATGGCCAGCTCCTCCCTAAATCAGGGCCACTGCTCCTGGCAACAACAAAGCCCTGTCAGGTAATCATAATCCCTACAGAAAAAATCCTTGCCTTCACTGCTGTCCTGCAGAAGAGGAAATCTGAGACAATCTGTCTGCTGTTACAATATCACTCCTCTTTACTAGAGCTGATCTCCTAAGCTGGGCTGTCACACTGTCAGCTCATTCCTGCTTTTCCTCCCCATTTTCAATGGCAAAGCCTCAAACCCGGGTAGAGTTGTTCTGCTCCCCCTCCAGCACATGTGTTTTCCCAGGAAGAAGTCTTCAGGCTGAAAAATGTCATCAAGCATGTGGCAGGGACTGAAAAATCCCCAGCTCTAACTTGGATTCTGCCAGAAACAACATGTGCCCTATGTGGTCAAGCTCTCCTCCCTGCCAGCTCTCCAGCTGCTGGTCCAGAGGAGGCCAGGAA
>WBNM01042546.1:0-24228 GCA_013399055.1 Ramphastos sulfuratus | reverse complement strand
AAAAAAAAAAAAAAAAAAAAAAAAACCCAAACAAAAAAAACCCAGAAAACAAACAACCAAAAACTTTGAAGTGACTGTTAACCTGCTGTATTGGATTTTACTTGGAAACAACTTGTAGAAGGTGGCTTTATTAATTTGGAAAAAAAATCTTTCCATGAGTAAATAGAAGTTGGGATGTTCCCCACCAAATTCTTGTAAATAAATTGGCTACTCATGGCTTGACTGAGCACACTGTTTCCTGGATAAAGCACTGGCTGGACAGGAGGGCCCAGAGAGTGGTGGTCAATGGAGTTAATCCAGTTGGAGGCTGGGCATTAGTGGTGTTCCTCAGAGGTCTATGTTGAGACCACTTCTTTTTAACATCTTTATTGATGACCTTCATTCAGGCATAGTGTGTGTCAGCAGTAGGTTTGCAGATGACACCAAGTATCACCAATCCCCTCATTCTCTTAAGCTATGAGAAGGCTCTGAGTTGTGGATTTAGGGGTGGCTGGCAAGCTCCAAGACCTTTGCCCTTTCCAGGCATGTGGTTTTCTCAAGACTTAAAGGCTTTTGTGTTTCTGAACTCTCAGTCCAAGTGAAAATTTCCGGAGTTGGCCAGCAAATTCAGCATTTAGTAGGTGAGACAGCATGAGGAAAAAGATGGTGTTTCCTTAGGAAATAGAATTAAAATTTCAGCACCTGATGATTAGGAACAAAATGCTGAAAACAGAGTATCTTGCATTTAATTGTTGTTTTTATATGTAAATCTGGTGTAAATTTAGTCTATTTGTGTTGCTAGTGACCCAAACAGATTCAGTGACCCAACCAGATGCAGCATAGTGCTGGACAAATCTGCTTCCACAGATGCCAGTAATATTCTGCTTGATTATTTTATTCAAGGTCCTGCTGACAGGATAGGATTTATTTACTGTGGCATTTATTTTTTAACATTTAATTACACATTGAAGGTCACTTTTTATTTAAAACACCATTAACTAACCCCTTCTAACTGTATGACCATCACAAATTTTACAAATGTAGTGCAGTGCTTTGAACAGATGGCAGCACGCTGAACTTCAGAGGCTGTGCTAACTTGGGCAACCATTTCCTGTATGCCTGGGGCCAAATGATGCTTTTATCCTTTCTGTATGGCTTCATAACATGTGATTGAGCATTGTTTTGCTCTACTTACTGCGTTTGAGAAGCAATCTGCCCTTTGAACGCATCCAGGTGTATTATTTTTTGCAATTTTAAGATGGATTTCCTGGTGGGTATTCAGCAATAATCATAATAAAAAAGCCTTTCTTCAAAGAAATTCATAAGCACCTTGAAAGTCCTTGAGTTCAATAGAAAAGGGGCACTGGTCAACAAGAGCAACAAGCTAGTCTCACAGCTCATGCTTTTAGGCACACTGCCATATGCATTCCACTTGCTGCACAACAATATTTGGAACATCTGGAAATAAATTTGTGCATGGAAGTGAGAATTACTTACATGCCTAATCATCCTCTACATGCGACACATCATTCTCTCTATTAAATCCTAGGGAAGTGTTTCACACATTCATAGAATGGTAGGGGTTGAAAGAGACCTCCAGAAATGGAGTCTAAACCCCCTACCAAAGCAGGATCACCTAGGGCAGGTCATCCAGGGATGCATCCAGATGGGTCTTGATTGGTCTGCAGAGAAAGAGACTCTGTGACCTCTCTGGACAGTCTGTTCCAGTGCTCTAGCAGTGCTCCAGAGTTTTTCCTTCGTATCGAGGTGGAACTTTCTGTCTCCCACTTTGTGTCCATTGCCCCTTGCCCTATCACAGAGCACTCCCGAAGAGAGTCTGGCCCCTTATCCTTCACACCCACCCATCACATATTTGCAAACATTAATTAGGTCTTTCAGTCCTCTCTTTTCCAAATGAAACAGCCTCATGTCTCTCAGCCTTTCCTCACAGGACAGATGTTCCAGTCCCTTAACCTCTGTTTGGTCAGGCAAAGATAATACAAAGAAACTCAATGATTCAAAGCAGGTGGTTCTAACAACATAGCTCAAAGACTTTCTAGTCCTGGAATACTCAAATAATCTGCAATGGGGGAGCTCCACTGGAGAAGCACTTACTCTAAGTAGTAAGAGTGAAAACCCTGCATGGGACCTTTAAAGAGAATATCAAGGTGGTGTGAATTGTCTCTTCTAGGCTTGTAGATGAATGTGTTTAAATATTTGTGGTGGATTAGAAACTCTCCCCCCCACTATTTCAAATTCACCAGACCAGTTCAAACAGCTTGTAAATAAGATGAAGCTATATCATAGGATCATAGAATGGTTTAGGTTGGAAGGGACCTCAAAGATCATGCAGTTCCAACCCCCCACCATAGACATGGACACCTCCTGCTACAGCAGATGACTCAAGGCCNCTCTATCTCAGACAGACAAACCAAAACAAAGCAGAAGCCAGCCAGCAAAGCTTACTTGTTAGTTCCTGAAATTAGGAGCAAGATATCAAAGGACATCGAGGTTAAAGGGAAGTGATTAGATCCAACGACACAGACCAGAGAGAGAAAACGAATAGGGCAGCATCCCAGAACAAAGTGAGAGCACATTGTTTATATTTTGAGTTTTTATCCCTCTCAGCAAACCAGTGAATGATCTAGACATCATCTTTATTTTCTTTTCACAGCCAATGATCTAATTTCTCTTAGTAAAGTATTCTAATTAGCCTCAAACCAGCACAATAATCAAAGAGGTTTTTTAACATTGGAGGGTTGAAGGGTGAGCATTGCAAGATGCTGTCAGGAGGGGAGAAATAATTTTCATACAGTGTTTGAAGAGCTATGGTGGTTGGCCCTGCTTACTTCCTTCACTAACTTGAAAGGTAAAATGCTCCCTATAGTGTGCTGCGGTTCTAACCTACCTACATCTGCTGTTAAACGATGATAGTTTCCTTCTTAACATTTCAACAAAGGGAAAATATAGATGGGAAGAAAGGGCATTCAAAAGTAATGATCTGAGCTTTCTTTATAGTGTATTCCTATTGCACAGTTAATTTTTTTTTTTTTGCTGTTCTAAATGTACTGTGATATGGCAACATAATGAAGCATTACTTGTGAGTTCATTTGTAATGACAGTGTTTAAAAAAAAAAAAAAAAAAGGCATTCCTAGGACAAAATTATGGCCTTAATATGGTATTTTATGTTGGTCTGGGCTTTTGGTTGCTTAGTGGTTTTGGTTTATGGTGTGGGTTTTCTTGTTTGTTTGTGTTATTTGGTTGCTTTTTTGTGTGTGTTTTTTTGTGGGTTTGTTTTTTTTGGTGGTGGTTTTCTAATTATATTTTTGTTTGTTTGGTGTGGTGTTTCTGTTGTGTTTTTTTTTTAATGTGGAATTCTAGAGAAGATTGCAGTGACCTTTTTTGGGGCTGTGGCTGAAGTGAAACTCTGATTTTACTGCTAAAACTTAAACAATAACTTTTAACTCTATGTGTATAGTTTTTTCACAGAACCTATTGAAACTGTACCTCAGTTGAACATCAGATGTGGTAAACCATAGGAATGGAAGAGAAGGATTTTTATTAATTATTTCTATTGCTTTTGAGTGAAAAGGGGAAATGCCAAAGGGTATATTTTGTGCATTTAATCATTAAGAATTAAATTTACCTGAGTAAAACTTTTTTTTTTTTTTTAATCTGTCCTTGGCTCTGGTCCCTTATTCTGCAATAGCTGCAGTTATTTGGAGTAAATTATCCATTAAAGCACTCTTTGGGCTTTTGACAAATTGCACCCAAGTGCCTTGTCCAGGGAAACACAGCCTTGAGTAGTTGTATGAGTTTATTCTGTCTGTCAGACTCACAGGTTGCCTGAATTCAAAGACTTGCATGCACCCAGTGCAGCAGAAAAAAGCCAAGGGTCACACATGACCCAGACAAGTCCAAGTGGAGATGTTAAAAGCTTGTCATTTGCTTTGTGTGATAGTACAAAAGTGCTTTTTCACCCACATTGGTTTCAAACCCTTCTCAATTTGTAACCATCTAAATAACTGTTACAATTATGTAGTTGATTATCGATCCCATGCTCAGCAGCCCATGGGACAGTCCTTACTTTGAGCATAAAGGCCTTAAAAAGGAACATTGTTGGAAGGGAAAAAGAGATGGCTGAGAAATACCAGGGGAGGACAGAGCAGACAGTTATCAAGCTTACATTTGTCCTAAGCTGCTGCTGACTTACAAGTCTGCATTCTGGGGACATACTGTAGAAGACAAGAATTATACTCACATTTTTCAAGCCATTATTTCCCTTTTAGTTTCATATATATGTTTAGTTTGCAGCCTCACTCGGTACATGGAATTCAGTCAGAATGTGCTGTTCTTAGGAAAATTTCACTGCCTTATCTCATTGGTGTGTCTCATGCATACACACTTTTAGTGCATTAGAAGTCATAGAATCATAGAATAGTTTAGCTTGGAAGGTACATCTGAAGGTCACCTACTTCAAGTCCCTTGCAGTCAGCAGGGATATCCTCCACTAGATCAGATTGCCCAGAGCCCTGTTGAGCCTCACCTTGAATATCTCCAGGGATGGTTCCTCAACTGCCTCCCTGGGCAATGTGTTCCTACGTTCCACTACTCTCATGGTAAAGAACTTGTTCCAAACATCCAATTTAAATCTCGTCTTCTGTAATTTCAAACCATTGTCCCTTGTCATGTCACTACAGCCCGTTCTAAACAGTCCCTCCCAACCTTTCTTGCAGGCCCCCTTCAGGTACCGGAAAGTCACTATTAGGTCTCCCTGGACCCTTCTCTTCTCCAGATTGAACAACCCCGCCTCCCTCAGCCTGTCCTCATATGACAGGTCTGTGGTTTTCCTCAGTATGTTTTTCCATGGAAGTTAGATATCAGTTCAGCCATTATTTTTCCTACCAGTTACTCTCAGACATAACTGCAGCAGTGCATCCCAGCTTTTCAGAATGCTTAAGATGATTATGAATTGCATGAGTTTTGCTAGTCAGTCTAAAAGAGTCCATCACAGAGCAGAGCTGTGAGTCAAAAATTGAGGGGAGAAAAGATAACTTGCAAAGACAGAACAGATACAGTTTTGAACTGAAAAGAGACTGCCAAATCCTATGAGTCAAATGAGTAAAATTCTAGCTTATGAAGGAGAAAAGAGTCATATCTATATCCTCAGCAGTTGTCATTGCTACTGGATGGATCTCAACAACCACATAAGAGGTGTTCTTTCAAGTAAAGTACCTTTCTTTGGGGATTTCTGTTTGTTTGTTTGTTATTTTGGGAAGAAGTTTGCTCCACCTTTTTGCAGATAGTGGCTTGTATACAGGTGACTGAAGCCACAAGAACAGGCTATGTGACCCTTTCAGCAGGTAAAGATGCAAACAGAGCTTGACAGAATGATATACCTCAGAGTCTCAGAGTTTCTAAGCAAAGAAACTCCTTGAGGGCCCTGGGAGCAAGTAACAGAGAAAGGACAGGTGCAATTCTATTCTGACAAAAAACTTCTTACTGAACATACTTAGCTCTGAAAAAGTGGTTGAATTTCAGAATGCTGTTATATCTGCTTTTCCTGCACTGCATGTGGGAAACTGAAAGCATCCCTGGCATGTAATAGACTTCTCTAGTAAGTGTTGAGTCTGCTTGTAGAACTTTAAGATCTGCTATATTTGACAAAGGCAGCAAACCAGTTAGTCTGATTCTTGATAGACTTCAGTGAAAGGCATAAAATTCATGGTTCATATCCAACTGGTCTAGCACGAAAAAAAATGTATTCTTGCCCATGCAGGGTCATTGCCTTTCCCAAGGCATAAAAATAATTGTATAATCAGAGTGGTTATGGCTGGAAAGTGCTTCTGGAGATTGTTCAGTCCAACCACCCTGCTTGGAGCAAGTTGTTCAACACCATGTCCAGATGGATTTCAACTATCTTCAAGGACCTTGGTAATTGTGTGCTGATGCATGACTTATTCTTTCTCAGGTACAATACTTTGTATACCCATATTTGGAAGCTCACAAAGTTCCTGTCTTCCCACTTCTTCAGCTTGAAAATGTGCCTATGAAAGGCAGTACAGCCATCTGATCCGTCAAGCAGGATCTCTTGTTCTAGTCTCTGAACTGGCTAAAGGGATCCCATCATTGATGTCTTCAGTGAAGACAGTAGTTTGGGCCTCTGTATTGACCCCTTGGCTACACCATTAACTGGGCTTTGTGCTACTGATAGCAACCATTTGAACCCAGGCGTTCACCCAGTTTTTATCTAACTTATTTAATTAGAACTTCATCAATTTTTGAGCTTTATACATTTAACCTTCACTATTTTGATAACTGCTTGTTGTCTAATCCACTGCCAGCTTCCAAATGTAGAGGCTGAAATTCCTCCTCTACTTTTAGCAAGTAGAGGTAGGTGCCATTATTTCTCCAACCCCTCTTGAAAGGGATTTTAATTAATTCTATAGGTTACATTTAAGAACTGTGAACTTTGGCAACTTCTTGAACATTCTCAAGTACTTTAAACACATCCATACTGAGTTGTGTTCAAGAATTGCACTTCAAATGTACTAATATCTAACAGTCTGAGAGGCAAAAGTTGACAATCAGTAGTGGTGAAATAATTGTTATAGGCGAGAGTATTTATTTAGCAGCAAAGCTGGAGGCTTAGCAGTTGCACTAATGTAGAGTGAAAAATGCCAGTTCTTAAAATACCAGATAACATTCAGAAGTTGGCAGTCCTGAAAGCTTTTACTGACTGCAGAAGGGAAAACTTCTAATATATTCTTTTGTTTGTGTAGAGGACAGAGTCTTTAAATTAATTCAAATTTAGGTCCTATTCATTATTTGTTGAAAAGTGTGAATAAAACCTCTCTCTTAATGCTTTAAAATAGCACCTGAAAAATAAGACACTTATAATGGGAACTTAGGAGACTGGGAAACAGAAGCAGAATTTTTTGTCTTGAATTTTTTTTTTTTTGATGGTGATGCTTTTGGTCAGTAGCTGTAGTAGACCTGAATGAAAAAGTCATTTTTGCTATTGAATCCAGAGCCTCTCAGAAATAGAACATTTCTATGAGACTGATCTCTGAAGTAAAGAAACTGAAAACCAGCCCTGCACACTGAAACGCATTCTTCCCATTTAGAGTAGCAGGGGCATTTTCTAGGGAGAGGAAACAGAGAAAGCTGCAGGTTTCTGCTAGAGGGCTGGAGCTGGGCAGGTGAAATTGTTGAAGAGTTGTTCATGTCTGAAGCTGGAACTGAAAATGGGTTCAGGAAGACTTGGAACTGCAGTGTGCTGTAATTGGTTTCATGAAGGAGCGAAGGTAGGAAAGACTGGAAAACAAGGAAGCTGTGCTGGTTTGAGGAATATTTTTTTAATGAGAGAAATTAAATCCTTGGCTGTGAGAAGAAAAATAACAATGACACCTATATCACTCATTCTTCTGCTGAGAGATGCAAATAGTAAAAACATAGGNGAGTAACAGGGCAGAATCCCCTCCCTTGCTCTGCTGGCCACGCTTCTCTTGATGAACCTCTTGATGTAATCCAATCTAACCCTTTTCCCCCTAACCTTCCATGTCTTCTTGACATCTCACCTCAGATCTCTGCGGATTTTACTGCTATGCACAAATTAGAAGTAATAAATATCTGTGCATATTATATTTTATATATATGCTTGTAAATTGTGCTCAGCAGTAAATACAGCTTCCTCAACTTCCAGCTGGCTGAGTCTAGTCTGGTAAATTTGTGGGGGGGGTGGGGTGGTAACACTCAAACCACTACAGAATGTTATACATGGGAAGGAGTAGGGTAAACCAAGGAAGTGAAACAGCTGCTTTAGCAGTATCTGTGCCCTAGATCTTTGCTGTGTCAGCACTAGCATGAGTGAATTTCCTAGTTCATTTGTCTGCAAGCCAGCCACTCCCTGGCTCTGTGATACAGGGGATAAAAGGTGTATCTGCAGTTCTCCTTGGAAGGGCTGTGTCTCTTAAGTTAATGTTATTGCCTACTTATAACTCATTTTCACATGTTTTTGTAAGGAGTAAAGAGGGGGAACAGAATGCTGCTGATTTGTTTTCAAGATGTTTGAAGGCTTTGTCTGACGCAGACTGCTGTTAATTTGGTGTCTGTCTTTTTCCCTTTGGATTGTTGCTTTTGAATCTTGTTTTGTTTACCCTTCTATCAAGCTAAGAGATAGGATCTTTGCTAGTAAATGCTTTTCCATGCCTCCTTTAGACTACATGTCAAGTGATTGCAAAATGGCAGGGCTGTTTTTCAGCTTCCTTACTTAAAAGATTAGTCTTACAGAAATGTTCTGTTTCTGGGAGGCTCTGGATTCAGTACCCAAAAAAAGACCTTTTCAGTCAGGTCTACTGCAGCAAAGTTTTATTACTAGATAGAATCATAGAATGGTAGGGTTGGAAGGGACCTCAAGGATGGTCTGACATGTTTAAGAATACAAGGAAAAACTGTTAACAAGTGCTACTATCAAATACTTAAAACGAAATTTGAATTGATAAAGCATGTTCTTGTTTTGTTTTGTTTTTTTTAAGCCTTCAAGTAAGGGATGAAAACTCTGCTATTTATTAATCTTCATTACACAATATTCCAAGAATAGGTGATTTAATTGTTTAGCTCCATTTTTCACTAAGTTTAGAATGTTACAGAATCACAGAATAGATCTGGTTGGAAGGGACCTCAAAGACCATCCAGTCCAACCTTCAACCCAGTGTTGAAGGGTGAATACTAAATTGTTGTCCATGCACTGCTTGAAGAACCCCAGGAATGGTGATTCCACCACTGCCCTGGGCAGACCATTCCAATGTTTGATGACCCTTTCAGTGAAGAAGTATATCCTAATATCCAGCCTAAACCACTCCTGGTGCAGCTTGTGAAACATCTCAGCATTCATTATCTAGAATGAATTAAACCAGAAATCGTGCACCTCATTCCTTGATGTAGAATGTTTTTAACATCTGTTACTGGGTGAGAGTTGATGTGCAATTGAATGTTACCATTGTGTGTTGATGCAGGTTGTGGGTTCCTGCAGATGCAATGCAGCGTGTTTTCTAGTTGGGAAAATCTGATACCTTGATAAGGTCTATTGGGCTGTCAATGAAAGTTACGCTTTGAAAGTTCCTAATCAATGAAAGTCTCAGAGGTCTCATGGCTATTTATGTGTAAATCTGAAAAAAATGTTACACTGAAAAAATATGTTCATCAGCAATAACCTCTGAATAGAGGAAATCACAGAAGTAACCAGGTTGCAAAAGACCTCTAAGATCATCGAGTCCAACCTATCACCTAATACCTTCTAATTAACTAACCCATGGCACCAAGTGCCTCATCCAGCCTCCTTTTAAACACCTCCAGGGATGGGGACTCCACCACCTGCCCAGGCAGCCCATTCCGGTGGACAATCACTCTTTCCATGCAGACCTTCTTCCTAACATCCAGCCTAAACCTGCACTGGCACAGCTTGAGACTGTGTCCTCTTGTTCTGTCCCTGGGTGCCTGGGAGAAGAGACCAACCCCACNGCCCTGGTGAGGCCACATCTGGTGTACTGCATCCAGTTCTGGACTCCCCAATTCAAGAGGGACATAAATGCTTGAGAGACTTCAGCACAGAGCCACAAAGATGAAGAAGGGAATGGAACGTCTCTGTTATGAGGAGAGCCTGAGGGAGCTGAGGCTCTTTAGCTTGGAGAAAAGGAGGCTGGGAGGTGACCTCATACATGTTGATAAAGATGTAAAGGGTGAATGCCAAGAGGATGGAGCCAGGCTCTGCTGGGTGATGCCCAATGACAGGACAAGGGCAATGAGTGGAAGCTGAGGCACAGGAACTTCTGTGGAAACGTGAGGATGAATTTTTTTGCTGTGAGTGTGACAGAAGACTGGAACAGGCTGCCCGGGGGGGTTGTGGAGTCTCCCTCTCTGGAGATATTCAAAACCTGCCTGGACATGTTCCTGTGTGATCTGGTCTACGTGATGCTGCTCTGGCAGGGGGGTTGGATTAGATGAGCTTTTGAGGTCCCTTCCAGCCCCTGACATTCTGTGATTCTGTCAGCTCCTGTGCAAAGACGTCCTGTAGCTTGCAGGGAAGATAGGCTTGAGAATCTCATAAGGCACTCACAGGAAATTCGTATCTGTTGTTTATAGTAAATCTAATCTGTATGCATTTGTAGCCTGTTGTACTTATTAATGTTGGTGGATGATGCCCTGAGGTTATTCCCTAGTGCATTCCTCTGCTGAGACTAAAGCTTGAAGAGAACATTCCAGCAGTTTTATGCTCCCCTGCCAGCTCATTAATTTGAGGAGTGCACTTCCTGAGCCCAGTGTGGGCAAGCAGAGTTGCTTGTCACTACCAAAACTAACCAAATAGCCATGTGCCTGTTGGTCTGTTTGCAGCTCAGTTTTTAAATGGCAGGCACTTGTTCAGCTTTCTTCGGGAGACTGAGGTAATCATGCTCAGTTGACTCAATTGTATCAGCGATGGTAGACGTTGCAATACAGTTTTTCCAGTTTGGGAACAGATGAAAGCTTCTAAACAATAGAGAGCAGTAAAAAGACTCAGAGTGCTGAAGTGCCTGGTATCAACAGCAACTGATAAATTATTAAACAATTTACCTTCTGTAACGTCTCTGGAGCGCAGCGTTGGAGCTGTGTTGTACCATGACTGACAACTTGGAAGGGATCCTGGTGAAAGTGTACAAAGAATGTGCTGGATGATGTGTCGTTTCTGTCTCCTGTAAAACGAGGCCTAATAAGAGTAATGATTTATTTATTGTAGTGGAAGTGCCATCTTCTTTCTGACCTTAATTTATTTTGCATTGAGCAGAATGATTTTCTGGGAGAGCTGCAGCTGACTGCTTTATGTGAGGGTTGGAACAAGCCTCCGCCGGTATGTGATCGCTTGTTAACAGCTACATCTGTGCCTGTGCAAAGGCTGAGGGAGAAAGCAAAGGAAGAGAATTGTTTCTGAATATATAAAACACAGTTTTTTTTTTTAAGAAACAGACATAAAGTTGTGAGTGAATCATTGTTAAATGAGAGCACTTCTACATGTGTAATGCATGGCTTCCCCGACATGTCCTGTTTTCTGCAGCAAAATAGCGACAGTCCTAAATATAATACAAGAACTGAATTGCATTTACTGTGCAAGAAACCATTATAAAATGTATACTGTGGCCCCTGGAAAAAAAAACCAGCTGTGCACAAGGGCATTATTCAAAAGGATGCTTAAATAGGGAGGTGAGAAAAATGAAATATTTAGATGTTAAATGTATAGATACTTAAAGAAATACATAGCAGTAGTCATTAAAGGGAAAGAAAACACCTATGGGGACCTGTAAAACTGATGCAGAGGCAGCAGTTAAGACAAAAATCCTTCAAAATTTGGAACTGAGTTTCATAAATGGCAAACAGAAATACACAAATTATATCTACTAAACAGAATAAGCTTAGGACAACTGTGTGTAGATTTTAGCTTTCACAGAATTAACCAGGTTGCAAAAGACCCCTAGGATCATCAAGTCCAACCTATCATCTAACCTTTCTAATTAACTAAACCATGGTACTAAGTGCCTCATTCAGCCTCCTTTTAAACATCTCTAGGGATGGAGACTCCACCACCTGCCCAGGCAGCCCATTCCAGTGGGCAATCATTCTTTCCATGTAGACCTTTTTCCTAACATCCAACCTAAACCTGCCTGGCACGGTTTGAGACTGTGTCCTTTTGTTCTGTCCCTGGGTGCCTGGGAGAAGAGACCAACCCCACCTGGCTACAACCTCCTTTCACATAGTTGTAGAGAGCAAGAAAGTCTCCCCTGAGCCTCCTCTTCTTCAGGCTGCACACCCCCAGCTCCCTCAGCCTCTCCTCATAGGGCTGTGCTCCAGCCCCCTCGCCAGCCTTGGTGCCCTTCTCTGGACACGTTCCAGCACACCAACATCTTTCTTAAATTGAGTGACCCAGAACTGGACACAGGACTCAAAGTGTGGCCTGACCATTGCTGAGTACAGGAACAGAAGGACTTCCCTGGTCATGCTGACCACACTATTCCTGATAACTTTTGTTCATGGTTACACTTTTCTAATTGTTTATATTCCATAAGAGGAGCAGTTGAGTGAAACATGTCAGAAAGAGCCTTTTGGGATCACACTGGACAAAACTAGACCACATCACATAATTCTGATACTGTGTTTTAATAGAAACACCCATGTTTTCTGGTTTTGTCTATTTTAGATCAGTCACAAACAACTCTGCTTCATATTGAAGCAGGAGGTGAATGAGCTGATCCTCTGGATTCAGGCCAAATGAATTATTTGATTTGTTTTTCCCAGCTTTCAATGTAAATGCAAAACTTCAATATTTATAAGGTACTTCTGAAGTCTGCATCACTGAAGATGCTCTACAAACTTTATTATTGTTTTATCAGTTCATTAAACTATTTGCAGGTGATGGTAAGGATTAACTGGAGGATTAACATATCCCTCGTGCAGACACAGCACATAATATTTACAGAGCTCTTTTTCTGGAAATCATTAAATGGAAGGGGAGGAGAAGAAAAATAATCCCTGTTTAAGCCTTTGCAGTCAAGTCAATAAATATATGCTCATTTTTCATCTCTACCTTCTTTCCTCCACCCCTTCCTTTGTTCATTGTTTCAACATAATATATTTCCTTATAGGGTCTCCTCAAAGCAAGCAGGCTGGAAAAATAGCATCTAGGCAATAGAGGACATAGAAGAAATACTCTCATTACAAGGTCTTGGTTAACTCCCAGCAACAGTTCAAATGATGGAAAACATCACTAATAAAAGGCACTAATTCAGATCACTTCTAGAAAAGAACTTAATTTACAATGCCAGGGGCTTTTCTCAGCTCAGAAAGTAAACTGTGAGCAGTGGGAAGACAGAAATTCTTTGTCTGGAGCATTTAGAATGATGGAAGCAGTTCAAACAAAAGAGATATCAGGCATGATCCTTTCCCAACTTCCAATTCACCTCTTTCTCATGCTTACCAGCACGAAATTTTGATTGATTTTTTGGTATAGTTTGGTCTTGGCTACAACAGACTTTGCAGCTCACATGAGAAGAACCTCGGGCACTGCCTTGCTTTTCACATTTCCCTGCATCTGATTCTAACTTTAGCTAACCTGAACTAAGGATTGGAAAAACCCAAAGCCCCCTCACCCCTTTGAAAAACTCTTTCACCTGATGTGAAGTAGACTATAAAAGTTCTTTTTAAGCAAAGCAGAATTTCATTTGTTTTTCATGCTAACAAATCAGAATTTACATTAACATAAAGAGACAAGATTATAAAGGATGCTTCACTTTGATTTCACCTCTGTATGAATGGCTGAGGAAGTCCCCCTGAGGTTTCAGAAGAAAACTTCTCTGAAGACTTAAAACTCCAAGATGAGAGAATTCTAAGACTCGTTTAGATACTTGTAGATTAAAGAAAACAAAAAAAAGAGGAAAATAACTAAGGATTTAATTTCAATTCAGTGGGAAAATGTGGAGCTTTGTAAGCTTTGGAACTTGGGAGAGGTAGTTTGTTTTTTTTTTAAGTTACATTTGCTTTTGGTGCGAAGAACTACGCTTGTCACATTATGAACAAGACAGATTTTCATTATGCATTGAAAACATTCTTTGAAATATAAATATCTGTAATGAAAATTGTTGCTGAAATCAAGAATGAATAAGCAACTTACTGCATCTATTTGAAATTAATTCTTGCCATTTGTGATTATGCAGATTAATAGGTATATTTGAGAGCATTATAAGAACATAATGAACCTAGAATCCCAATAGTAATAAAGCAGTAGTTCTGTTAAAAGAATAATTTTATAGTTTACAGAGATAGCCTGTTAATTTGAAAGATTGCATTTAGCTGTGTTCATTTCCCTGCTGGCTGAATCCAAACTGTGAGCATTAATTAGTTACCAGTGTTTTGAAAGGGGAGAGTCATATTTAGTTTATTACTAAATGCTTTTGAATATAGAATGAAATCTTGGAGCACAGCACCAAATTTTCAATCTAATGTGGAATTAATACTTGAAGCATCAACCTAGTAAATAAGTTTGAGAAGCTTTGACTGTCACTTTAACTCTCAAGGAGCTTTAACTTCACCCTAAGCGTCAGGTTTTCCTAGAATCATGGAGTTGTCAGGGCTGCAAGGGACCTCAAGGATCATCCAGTTCCAACCCTTCTAACATGGGCAGGGACACCTCATACTAGATCAGGTTACTCAGAGCCACATCCAGCCTGGCCTTAAAAACTTCCAAGGATGGGGCTTCCACCACCTTCCTGGGCAACTTGTGCCAGGGTCTCACCACCCTCATGGTGAAGAAGTTCTTCCTAACACCCAATCTGAATCTACCCACTTCTAGTTTTGCTCCATTCCCCCTAGTCCTATTGCTACCTGACACCCTAAAAAGTCCCTTCATCTGCTTGCCTGTAAGTCCCCTTCAGATACTGGAAGGCCCCAATAAGGTCTCCTCGGAGCCTTCTCCTCTCCAGACTGAACAGCCCCAACTCTCTAAGTCTGTCCCCATAAGAGAGGAGCTCCAGCCCTCTGATCATCCTCATGGCCCTTCTCTGGACATGCTCCAGCATGTCCAGATCTTTCTTGTAATAGGGGTTCCAGAACTGGTCTCAGTACTCCAGATGAGGTCTCACCATAGTGGAGTAGAGGAGGAAAATCCCCTCCCTTGCCCCGCTGGCCACATTGCTCTTGATGCAGCCAAGGATCTGATTGCCTCTCTGGGCTGAAAGTGCACAGTGTTGGCTCATGTTGAGTTTCTCATCCACCAACACCCACAAGTCACTCTGCCCAGGGCTGCTCTCAAGCCAGTCACTGCCCAGCCTATATCGGTTCTTGGGATTGCACATCCTAAATGTACCTCATTACAGGACTGAGAACTAAATCCCTGGCTTCAAAGGACTTGATCCATAAGTGAAGTGTTAATGGTCCCTTCATTGCACTGGTTTGGGAAGCTGGAATGTAGTATACACAGATAAGGAAGCACTGGAGGCAAGTTGAACTTTGGTGGTCCCTTCCAACCTGGACCATTCTATGATTCTAAATCCAATTTTGATAACTGCATCAAAAAAGACATCCTTTTGCCTTAGTAGCCAGTTCAAGTTTGTTTTACTGTCTCTTAACACACTGATAACACATTTATCTTTATTTTATCTCTGACCAAAAAAAAAAAAAAAATAATTTTTTTTCCTACGTCCCTAAGTACCCTGCCCACAAGCACAGAGACTAATATTCAATTACTGCTGTATTTATCTGGTGCTAGAACATTCAATATTCTGTAGCCTACAGAAAAATGTCATAGAGAACTGGCAAAGCACAGAATTATCTTAAAAATAACATCATGACTCATTAAAAAGATTAGAGCTGTTTATAGGCAGAATTATGGAGCTTTAAAATAAAATAGGAACAGTTGAGACAAAAACTAAAGTGTGAAAGGTCAAAATGCAATAACTGGGTTGGTTTGGTTGGGTTTTTTTTTTTTTTTCTGATCATAATGTACTAGTGGGAGGTGTCCCTGCCTATGGCAGGGGCTTGGAACTAAATGATCCTTGAGGTCTCCTTCCAACCTTACCATTCTATGATTCTATAATAGTAGAGTTTTGTAACTGAGAAGATTTTGAGACAATTAAGAAACTAAGAACTAAGAAATAGTCTACAAACACTTCAAAGTTTTTGGAAGTGACTTTTAAGTGTGTCTTAATCCTGCTTTAAAGCACTGAAGAAAATCTTTGCAGACTCAGGATAGATCTTGTCTGCGTGTCAGTCAGACAATGCTTTCATACTTGCGCAGTACATTGTAGTTTCAATTGTCCTTGAGGCTGGTAACAATCCTGGTATGTTAGAATGCGTTTTAGCACTTTGTGTTAGTGACAGCTTTTCTCTTACAGCTCATAAGAAAGTGCTGTTGGATGAGAGATATAATAGTTCTTTGTTTGCTTGTTACTGTACTGGAAGACATGAGTGCGAAATTCTGTTGGTGAAATTAAAACTGATGCAGGCATTCATGGATTGAACGCATATGGTTTTATTTCAGTTGTATCTCAGTTTCTCTCTTAAAAACCATCAAATTACTGTCATGTGATAGAATTTTATATTCCAGCATACAGCAGCATTCCCTGCTTGCAACCCTTACCAGAGAGAAATACAGCAGATTGGCTTTTTTCCATACAAAAGCAATGAAACAAAGTTTTAAGGGTCTTATCATAGAATCGTAGAATGGTAAGGTTGGAAAGGACCTCAAAGATCACCTAGTTCCAACCCCCTACCATAGGCAGGGACACCTCCCACTAGCACAGGTTGCTCAAGGCCTCCTCCAACCTGGCCTTGAACCCCTCCAGGGAGGGAGCAGCCACAACCTCCCTGGGCAACCCGTTCCAGTGCCTCACCACTCTCACTGCAAAGAACTTCCTCCTAGCATCCAGTCTAAATCTCTCCTCTGCTAGTTTAAACCCATTGCCCCTTGTCCTGTCATTGCAAGACCTTGTCAATAGTCCCTCCTCATCCTTCCTGTAGGCCCCCTTTCCGATACTGGAAGGCTTCTATAAGGTCTTTGTTGGTTCTGGTCACCAAACCACTCTGCTTTGATTGTGGCAGGCTCTCAGCTACCGTTACCAACTGCCAGTATCAACTTCAGTTTCTCAAACTGAGGTTGAAAGAGTTAGTTGAGTGTCACAAATTAATTTTGTTTTGATAAGAGGCTTTTTAAAATTCAGTGAAATCACTGGACTTTAGATTTGGATATAGGTGATTTCTAGCTACCAGGAACAATGGGGACAGGCTACAAGAGTTGAGGCTCTTTAGCCTGTAGAAGAGAAGGCTTCCAGGAGACCTTACAGTAGCCTTCCAGTATCTGAAGGGGGCCTACAGGAAGGCTGGGGAGGAACTATTTACAAGGTCTTGCAATGACAGGATGAAAGGCAATGGGTTTAAACTGGCAAAGGAGAGATTTAGACTGGATGTTAGGAGGAAGTTGTTTGCAGTGAGAGTGGTGAGACACTGGCACAGGTTGCCAAGGGAGGTTGTGGCTGCTCCCTCCCTGGAGGTGTTCAAGGCCAGGTTGGACGAGGCCTTGAGTGACTTGTACTAGTGGGAGGTGTCCCTACCTATGGCAGGGGGTTGGAACTAGATGATCCTTGAGGTCCCTTCCAACCTTACCATTCTATGATTCTATAAGTACGATCTACTTCCTATCTGAAACAATTTCCCTTCAACTACTCTGTTTCAAATGCCATCTCAATATTATCTATATACCTACCTTCCTTCTAGTCTTTATACGAAGTTTAATAATGAAAGGGTATATATGAGTAAAATAAAACTTGATCTGAAAATGCTGCATTGCTTCCTTGTGCCAAAAAAAAAAGAAAAAAGAGTTCCTCATACTGAACTCAATATTTCGTTCGAATCTTATTTGATAATTAATTGGTTGTAATTATGTGTGCTCTGTAAATACATTTGCTGAATACATAGCGTGTGATCTTTCTCTTTTCTAAATATTTATACTTTCTAGTGGCATTTTTAGCCTTTACTTTTTACTCTATAGCAATATTTGATTAATTATATGTTATTGATGATGGCAAGCTTCAAGGATCCAAAGAGTGGGGGAAAAAATGAAGGTTTTCTGCCTGCAACAGTTAATATGATTATGGTGTTCTACCCAGAATCATACTCTACTTGCTACATCTGTCTGCCTTTGAAAAGGAGATGTTCTGTCAGTTTTTCCTTTCATCTTGACTTAAGCTGCTGTGTGAACTCCTTCACAAAGCAATTTTCTTATGAACCTTACTGAAAAGTCCAGCAAATCAGAAAGACCTATAACTTGATATATTTGTTCTCTTGTCCTGTTAATTCCTCCTGTGAGCCATTATAGCATTCTAAATGCCTCTTGAACAATTCCTTATTTAATGGCAGCTACTATCACTTAACTGTCAGTGACCCCCTTCTACCTTCTACTCTTTGATGTTTTTGATTATTCGAGTATACTGCTGCTTCTCCACAGTGCCTGTTGCCTGGAGCTGTGGTGCAACTTGCTATCATGGTACAAAGATACCTTTTCATAGGTGGCAGCAGAAGTGCAAGCCAGATGCTTCTGCAAAGAAGAGACAATATTTTGCATGGGCTACAGCAAGAGAAGTGTGGGCAGGAGGGCAAGGGAGGTGATTCTGCCCTTTTACTCTGCTCTCATCGGACCCCATCTGGAGTACTGTGTGCAGTTCTGGAGCCCCCAACAGAAGAAGGACATTGAACTGTTGGAGTGAGTCCAGAGGAGGCCACAAAGATGCTCAGAGGGCTGCAGCAGCTCTCCTATGAGGACAGGCTGAAAGAGTTTGGGCTCTGCAGCCTGGAGAAGAGAAGGCTTCCAGGAGACCTTAGAGTAGCCTTCCAGTATCTGAAGGGGGCCTACAGGAAGGCTGGGGAGGGACTATTGACAAGGTCTTGTAATGAGAAGACAAGGGGCAATTGGTTTAAACTGGCAGAGGGGAGATGTAGACTAGATGTCAGGAAGAAGTTCTTTCCAGTGAGGATGGTGAGACACTGGCACAGGTTGCCCAGGGAGGTTGTGGCTGCTCCCTCCCTGGAGATGTTCAAGGCCAGATTGGAGGAGGCCTTGAGTGACCCATTCTAGTGGGAGGTGTCCCTGCCTATGGCAGGGGTTTGGAACTGGATGATCCTTGAGTTCCTTTCCAACCTAAACCATTCTATGATTCTACGCTTTGGAACATCTGAGATTTGTCTCATTAGCAACAAACTGTTTATTAGTTTTAGTCAACAAAAAGACAAAAAACTAAGCTGAGGTCCTGTTCTTGATAACCCTGTTGCCACAAGCCATGTCAGTCAAATGTTTGATACAGATATAATAGTTTGATACATTTCCCCTCTTTTGATTAGTCTGTCTTCAGCCAGCATCTGCCAGAAGCATGTCATCTGGATGATAGAAGTCAGGTCAAATGTTTAAAGTCACAGAATCACAAAATTTTAGGAATCCGAAAGGACCTCTAGAGATCATCTAGTCCATGTCTCCTGCCAGAGCAGGATCACCCAGGGCAGGCTGCACATCCAGGTGGATTTCAAAAGTCTCCAGAGAAGGAGACTCCACAATGTCTCTGGGCAGCCTGTTCCAGTGCTACAGCACCCTTGATGTAAAGAAGTGCCTCGTCATGTTGAAATGGAACTTCCTGTGTTCCAGCTTGTACCTGTTGTTCCTTGCTCTCTCACTGGGCACTACTGAAAAGAGACCCTCACCTTCGTCTTGACACTCACGCCTCAGATATTTATAGATGTTGATAAGATCCCCTCTCAGCCTTCCCTTCTCCAGACTAAACAGCTCCAGTTCTTTCAATCTTTCTTCATAGGAGAGGTGTTCCAGTCCCCCAGTCATCCTCGTAGCTTTACACTGGACTCTCTTCATCAGATCCTTATGTCTCTTGAATTGGAGAGCCCAAAACTGGACAGCAGTAGCACCCAGGCTCTGAATCCAGCTCTGATATTATGTAAAGCTTGTAAGGAGGAGCAGCTCTCAAGGCCACTGTGTTCCATGGTACTGCATATTCCAATCCCATCAGTGATTCTGACAAGCGTTTCCCCGCTATGTAGTAGGAGTTATCTGTAGACAGTATTCATAACAGTGTGATTTTTAGGTAGCTAACCAGAGTTCTGGGAGTTTCCTCCTGGGAATGTCTACTTTTTCCTTTAACTGTGTTAGAATCTCTGTTGGCTCCAAATTTGATGTAGGCTGAATGATGGCTAAATTAATAAAACAGCTTGGGAGCCTGCAGGCAGTGGAATGGAACATGTTAATAAAGTTGTCCATCATTTTTCCCCATAAGTCCATTAAAAACATTGCAGAGGTATACTCTGTCAAATGCCTTGGCCCTCTGCTATGTAGGATAACAGTTCAGAGGATACCTCTGGAATAAAAAAAGGTTGATAATTGAGATACTGGAATGGGTGCAGAGATATAGGAATGATTTATGACTCTTAGCTTTCCAGGGATAAATTAATCCAAGGAGCATTATAGCAATGTTTGCATGGTGTCCCAGTGCTCATCACCTCCTCTTTCTGCCTGCATGGTAGCCCATGGGGCTACTGGGATACTCCTGAAGGTTCTGTGCTGTTTATGGAAAATAACCAACTGTTAAGATGACCAGGGGGCCACAGAAGAGCAAGAGCACACTGCCTGTGGCAGAAGTGCTTTCTTCATGTGTCATTGAAACTGAAATACATTTTAGAGGATATTTCTAAACACTTTTGGAATACATTTTTAGTTCTTTTAGTGACTGGTATACTGGCAAACTGCTTTCACAGTGCATTGTTCAAAATAGAAATGTCAATTTGTCTGTACCATCCAGCTGAATTCAGTGCTGAAGGTACTTGTAAACAGAAAAACTCTTCTGTTATGTGGCCTCATCACTGCTTTCCTTTCTGACGGGTGAAGTGCCTCACAAGGCCTATAATCAGGCAGCAGGATAGCTTTACAAGGTAGCTGTGTGAAACCAGTCTCTTTCTGGATGCTGTAGCCTCTGTGATTGCTATTTCCCCCAGCAGTTTAAGTTCTCTAATTGATATGGTTAGTATCTTACTGTTGCTGTTCCTCCAGCTGTACAAAGTCGGTGTCACAATACCGCTCGTGTTCTTTCCGACGTGGTGCCACAGTTATCTTCAAACTGCAGGAGAATGAGGTATCCAGCTGGCACTGCTGAATGTCAGCTGTAGTCAATCCAAGCGTGCCTTAGTTACTCTTGATTAAATTGTGAAGAATGCCTCCACTGGAGTCAGGTGTCGGAGGCAATCACAGTCCTGTATTGCTGACTTGCTGACTTTTCTGTGTTATTTAGTGGTCTGTCAAAAAGTATTAGCATATACTGATTTGAAAAGCAGCACACTGAACAGACTCTTCAAGGTAGGAAGCTATTTCACATTTGGGGGAATAAATGTGCTTCCAACATCTGCAGTTTTGGTGGAAACGAAGTATAAACACTTTTTCTTCTAGCTAGGAGGAATGTCACTCCCTATTTCCATACAGTAGATAATCTTAGGTTGGAGAAGAGTAGTTCAGTCCTCTAATGTTCTAGGAATGCCAGAAATTTGGCAGGATTTTGTGACTTCTGTCATCCTCATTTTGTGTGTAACTTGGATATATTCTAAAATTAAATGCTGCTGGTATACCTGGGCCAACATTGATACAACTGTGATGGCATACATGGCTCTGCATATAGGTTTTTCAGGAGCTCTGTTACATAAGTGCAGAAATGAGGTCCTGTAGGGTTTGTCTGATAGTAGAATCATCGAATGGTAAGGTTGGAAGGGACCTCAAGGATCATCTAGTTCCAACCCCCTGCCATAGGCAGGGACACCTCCCACTAGTAGAGCTCACTCAAGGCCTCATCCAACCTGGCCTTTTAACACCTCCAGGGAGGGAGCAGCCGCAACCTGTGCCAGTGCCTCACCACCCTCACTGTAAAGAACTTCCTGACTCAGTCTGCTATTAGTCCCAGTGATGTCCACATCTTGGAACCATGCCCTCCACTTGCTAAAGTTTGTTACAGGTCTTCATGCTCATAAGTCATGCGATGTTGTATTGCTCATGCCCAGCTCATTTGTGATCAGACAGCGTCAATGTTTACAAGCTGAACTACAAAAGTTTCTTAAAAAGTAGTAGCATTCTTTCATGTCTGGATTAAATTCAGCCACTAGGTTTCAAATAAAAAATAGTAGGTATTCTTAATGTATTGTATTGGTTTAAATAAAAGCAAATGGGTTAACCTGTCTGTCCTCCCTGACACAGAAGGGAGAAACAACACACAAAATAAATCCAAGTTGAGACAAGAGTGAGAGAAGAGCAAATAATATGAATGCACAATTATCATAGAATCATGGAATGGTAAGGTTGGAAGGGACCTCAAAGATCATCTAGTTCCAACCCCCTGCCATAGGCAGGGACATCTCCCACTAGTACAGGTTACTCAAGGCTAATTACCTTTAGCCTTTTTGCACAGAAGAAAGCAGCATCAGGCAGAAGCAAGCAAGCTAGGAAACCCAAGCCAGAGCTACTTCCCCATCCCTTCTCATCTTGCTGCCATCTCAGCAGAAGTGCCCACACCCAGAACCCAAAACCAGCAAGTGGAACATGGAGCCTCCCATGTTACAATCCCAACTTTAAGCCTCATAATATTTTGCTCCAGTCAGCATTTCCATTTTGACCCTGGCATGAGTCAGGATGGTATGAGTAGTGTCAGACTAAAACTCAACCTATGACATTAATATTTTTTATGTATCTCAGTATTTTAGACTTTTACTGGTCTTTTTGTGGGGTTTTTGTTTTGCTTTATTCCTTGACATCCACCTTCCGAAATTATCAACATGAAGTGTCTTCATCACTTTCCCCTCTTTTCCCCTTATTCTTGTCTGTATTCCTAATATATCCACTACAAAGCCACTAAATGGTTCTTTAAAAAAAAAACCCTGTTAATTTCCCACTTAGCAGTACTTAGGAATTCCTGAATTAATTTTTGAAGTCTCTTTTTTTCTTTTCTTTCAATATTTCCAATTATTCCGTTTCTTGCTCTATCTCAATTAGATTTGTTTGCTCTGTTTTTTCTTCTAATTTTGAAGGGCATTCATGTATGATGTTGTCTTCAATAAAAAAACTGGCATGAAGATTAGATTGCACAGCTCAACTAATAAAATGAAAGAAAAAATGTTACATATGTGCATGGCTAACCAGGGGCCCCTTCTCCTTTTGTTATTTTTGTTGTATATTTCTATCAATATGTATTTCATAGGTCTTGCACTTGAAATATTTTTTTTTGTCTATCCAATTAAATATTTTTGCACCTGAATGCAGAGAGACAAAATAAGGCTAAATTCAGATCACTACACAATTTCGCTACTGAAAACAGTTTTCTTTGATGTAAATAATATCAGTGTGTGATCTAGACTACCTTACAAAGTTATTAAAAATAGCAGACAAATAATTCCTTTTATTGAAGGAATTCCTAAAAGCACACTTTCATATATTTCTTACTACGTCCTTTCCTGTGAAGGTCTTTACGTGAGATCGTAGAAATAGATGCAAAGAATCCAAGCCCCTGGAGTGTAATTTGATCAAATGTGTACTGAAATGTTTCCTGAAGTGAATTTTTGTTGTCTTTCTGGGATTTAGAGTTCTCCCTGGAGGTGTTCACGGGCAGGTTGGATGAGACCTTGAGCAGCCTGGTCTAGTGGAAGGTGTCCCTCCCTATGGTAGGGGAGCTGGAACTAGGTGCTCTTCAAGGTCTCTTCCACCCTAAACCATTCTACCAATCTATAAAGAAATTTCCTCTGAAAGCATAACTTGGCATCTTTGTCTTCATGTATTTAAAGTATTTGTGTCCCTATTTAGCTAATTAATACATTTCAGCAAAGAGGAGGAGGAGATATGAACAGCTAGATCCAAAATCCAAGTGTTTTATCTAGCAAGCCGAATGCAATTGGTAACATAAAAACAGTTGCACTTGTTAGTAGGAAGTAAACAGTATAAAAAGTGAAAGATAAAGATTTTTAGTGACCTTTCTCCACTGTGTTCTTCATAGTCTGCATCCATCTGCTGCTTAGGGATGTACTGAGGGGAAAAAAAAAAAAAAAAAAAAAGAAGATTCCATCTGTATGTATACAGTGATTTAGCTCAATTATCTCCTGAACTGGTTAAGATCATGTTTGAGGCACTGTTAGGTGTTATTTTTCTTATAATACCTGCATAGGAACTTTTTATAGAGTATTTCTGTCACTGTAACTGTGTCTATTGGCAGGTAGTAAAGTCATATTCTTAGCAAGCTGGAAAAAAATAGGGATTTCCTTTTCTCCAGCAACTGATGAGTGAGGAAAGCAAATCAGAAAGACAAAGGAAGGGAATATTTGTTTGGCACTGGCTTCACCAGCATGATTACAGGCCCTGTGAAGGAGGACTTGGAAATGCTGGTGAACAAGAAGCTTACCATGGCACAGCAATGTACCCTTGTGGCCAACAAGGCCAATGGGATCCTGAGGGGCATCAAGAGGAGTGTGGCAGCAGACCGAGGGAGTTTCTCCTCTCCCTCTGCTCTGGTGAGACCTCACCTGGACTATTGTGTTCAGTTTTGGGCTCCTCAGTTCAGGAGGGACAGGGATCTACTTGAAAGAGTCCAATGGAGAGCTACAAAATTGATGAAGGGGATGGATCACTGTCCTTTGAGGAGAGGTTGAGGGAC
>WBNM01042545.1:0-28523 GCA_013399055.1 Ramphastos sulfuratus | reverse complement strand
CCAATTAGCCTCAAACCAGCTCATCACCCCACTGGGCTCCACTTCTTCTGAAGATCTCTCTCTGGACCCTCCACATACCACGAGTGAGTCTGGCACTGCTGAAGCAGGATTTGTCATCCCTTCCTTCCCACAGATGCCAGGTCTCCAGCATGGTCCCCCCCTTTACTCTCCAAAGGCAAACAGGTAGACACCAGTGGAAAACTGGGCTAGGGAGGAAATGAGGAGGGGCAAAAAAGACTTTGCCCAACAAAGTGATGTTCTGTGATAACCTCAGCTCTCTTAGGTGCTCTTTATCTTCCAGTGATAGACAGCAGCATGTCTCCCTTGACCTTGTCCATCAAAAGAAGTACAAATTCCTATGTGGACAAGGGGGATAAAGACATAGGAAGTTTGGATAGAATCACAGAATGGCTTGGGGTGGAAAAGATCTTTAAGATCCTTGAGACCAAACATTCTCTAACTACCAAGGCTACTGCTAAACTATGTCACTCAGCACCACATCTCTGCCTCTCTGAAACATATCCAGGGTAGGGATTCAACCACCTCCCTGGGCAGCCTGTGCCAGTGCTTGAGAACCTTTTGAGTGAAGAAGTTTCTTTTAATGTCCAACCTAAACCTCCTTTGGTGCAACTTGAGGCCATTTCCTCTCATCCTATCACTTGTGACTATGGAGACCAACCTCCACCTTACTGCAGCCTCCTTTCAGGCAGCTGTAGAGAGCAATGAGGTCTCCCTTCAGCTTCCTCTTCTCCAGGCTAAACACCCCCAGGTCCCTCAGGTGCTCCTCCCCAGCCCTGTTCTCCAGACCCTCCATCTTTGTTGCCCTTCTCCAGACCTGCTCCTTCTTGGAGTGAGGACCCCAAAAGTGAACTCAGGATTCAAGGTGTTACCTCCTCAGTGCCCAGTACAGAGGCACAATCCCTGCCTTGCTCCCACTGACCACACAATTGCTGATCCAGAGCAGGATCCTGGTTGCATTCTTGGCCACCTGGGCACTCAGTGGCTCATCTTCAGCTGCTGTCAACAAGCATCCCAAGGTCTTTCTCTACTGGGCAGCTTCCAGCCATTCTGCCATAAGCCTGAGTTCATGGGGTGGTTGTGGCCCAGATTCAGGACCTGGCACTTGGCCTTGTTAAACCTCATCCCATTGGCCTTGGCCCAGCAATGCATCCTGTCCAGGTCTGCCTGTAGAGCCTTCCTGTCCTCCAGCAGCTGTCCCTTTGAGGATCTGCCTTCGCTTCTGGTGACCTTCTGCCTTAATCTGCCTGCCAGACTTAGTCCTTCCACAGCAAACGACAGCAAACTGCAGCTTCACAGCATTCACTCTTCAGCAACTGCTGCATTTCCCCTGGGCTCCCAGCCTGACCTCAGCAAGCAGCAAGGTCCATCTGGACGTGGGTGCACTGTCTTTTGCTGCAGGCTCACTTGTTTCATACATTATCCTTTGCTCAAATGTTTTGCTTGAGCAAACCTGCCCAGACAGAGGCACGCAAGCAAATGCCTCTCCACTTGCTTCAAAAGCACCATCTTTGCCAGGAAAGGATTAGGCTCTCCATAATTTTTATCTGTTTCACCCAGGACATAAATTTGCAGACCTTTGAGAGGCCTTCCAGTACCTAAAGGGACTAAAAGAAAGCTGGGGAAGGACTTTTTCCAAGGGCTTATAGTGACAGAGTGAGGGACAACGGCTTTGAGCTGGAAAAGGGCAGATTGAGACTGAAGATGAGGAAGAAATTCTTTAGAATGAGGGTGGGGAGACACAGGAAAAGGTTGCGCAGGGAGGTTGTGGACATCCCCTTTCTGAAGGTGTTCAAGGCCAGGTTGGATGAAGCCTTGAGCAACCTGGGCTTAGTGGGAGGTGTCCCTGAGCACAGCAGGAGAGTTGGAACTGGATGATTATTAAGATCTCTTCCAACCTAACCCATTTTGTGATTGTATGAACCTGTGATTCTGTGGTTTAGTGGCCATGGTGGTGTTGGGTTGGCAGTTGGACTTGATGATCTCAGAAGGCTTTTCCAACCTTAGTGATTCTACTATTTAAGCTTTTCTGTGCTTGGCCACTGCTGCAGAAGCTCTCTCGGCTGTTTCAGAAGGAGCCACACAGGTCCCCAGCTGCCTCACGGTGGCTGCACCTCTGCCTGGAGGGAGAAGGTAAACAGAGTGCAAGGCATTTACACCACGTCACCAACGGCTCTTGGTACTGAGCAGGGCAAATTATCTCACCCAAAGAGATAAAGGGAAAGGGGAGCTTTGTGTGCCACACACCAGGCCTCTCCTGACTCCCATCTGTGACGTAGGCTCTGGCTCCAGCTAAAAATCCCTTCTGCACTGGCTGCCTGCCCCAGATTGGACTTGTGGAGGCTTGTAGGTGCCAAGGAGCTGCCCGCTGAGTGCTCGGCGCCATGTCTGTGACAATTTGCCAGTCCATGGGCTTCGTGGTGTCCGCTCTGGGGATAGGAGGTGTCATCGCATCAACCTGCATGGACCAGTGGAGCACCCAAGACCTGTACAACAACCCAGTGACAGCTGTCTTCAACTACCAGGGCCTCTGGCGCACCTGCGTTCGGGACAGCTCCGGCTTCACCGAGTGCCGCGGCTACTTCACCATCCTGGGGCTGCCAGGTAGGGCTTGCTGGCTGCGGGGGCAGCCAGGTGAGGGGGGCAGAGCCACGGGCACAAGTGGTGGCGATGGGTGACCTCGGTGTAGAGCAGGGAACATGAATTTTAGCCAAAAGGGACCTCAAGTGCTCCCCCTCTTTGGAAGACAGGTCCCTTGGGGAAGTATCTTGAGCTGAACCCCTCCCCATGGCCAAGCTGAGGTTCAGCAAAGCTCATTACAGCTGATTATGCATCAGGGTTTGTCCGGGGAATTCGCCCAGGGCAGTGGCTGCTCTGTGGGGTAATTTGTCTCCCAAGCCAAAGGTAGCTCAGGTGTTTGCTCCTAGCCCAGCTGCATGGCTGTGTGTGGCCTCCTAGCAGAAACCATTAAGAGTCTTGGCGTTGGGGAAGATCCTTTTGTAAGAGGATATGTCACAGTTCATCTCACTCTATTTTTGGGCAGGCTAACACCACCAGGCTGGATTTCTCCCTAATTCTCCTTTGGTTCCAGAGTTGGTTTTTTTTTTCTCTTCCACGGGTATCATTCCTCTCCTGCCCACAGTATCTAGGGGTGCAAACAATTAGGTTACAACAGGATTATCTGAGTTCTCTTCTTGCCTTAACAGTGAGCAAGAAAAAATGCACTTAGACTGCTACATCCAGCCAGCCTCTCTGCTTTGACACAGCCAGAGCGGCAGGAAGAAGCCAATGGCATCAGCAGACCACTGCAGAACTGCTGCGGAATGGCCCTTCCAAACCACACAAACCAACACTATGCACAAAAATGGCTTCTTCCAGCAGCAGCCTGTTTCTGTGCTAACCAAACCAGCCTGACCCAACCACAGCTGCGGCCTCAGACACCAGCGGGAGAGGCGTTTCGTGCCCTGAGCTGTGTCGCCACCTCCCCCTTCTCCAGATCCTCATTGCCAGCTGGTGTCTGCCATTACTGCCCCTCTGCTGGCACTGGGCAGGCCTCACCTCCAGCACTGTGTGCAGTTCTGGGCCCCTCACTGCAAGAGGGAGATTGAGGTGCTGGCGCTGGTCCAGAGGAGAGTGATGAGACTGGGGAAGGGACTGGAGGGGAAGGCTGATGAGGCGAGGCTGAGGGAGCTGGGGTTGGTTAGCCTGGAGAAGAGGAGACTTGGTGGGGGACCTTATCATGCTCTACAGCTACCTGAAGAGAAGTTGCAGTAAGGTGGGAGTCAGGCTCTCCTCTCAGGCAACTTGTGCCAAGATGAGAGGGCACGGCCTGAAGCTGTGCCAGGGGAGATTTAGGTTGGATATTAGGAAACATTTCCTCATGGAAAGGGGCATTAGGCACTGGAATGGAGTGCCCTAGGAGGTGGCGGAGTTGCTGTCACTAAAGCTGTTTAAGGAAAGTTTGGATGTGGCACTTTAGTGCCATGGTCTGGTCGATGTGGTGGTGTTAGGGCGTAGGCTGGACTGAATTATCTCAGAGGTCTATACTAGCCTCAATAATTCTGTGATGCTGTGATTAGCTGCCCTGCAGCATCTCTCTGTTGGGGCCATGGCTTTCATAGAACCATTTTGATTGAAAAAGACCTTTAAGATCATCCATCAGTCCAACACCATCATGGCCATTAAACCTTGTCCCATTAAAGCCAGGGTTTTGAAGCCTTGTTGGTCCACACAGACTTTGCAGCACATTTCTTCAGTACAAGGGTAGTAAGACTCTGGAAGAAGTTGCCCAGGGAGGTTGTGGATGTGCCCTCCCTGGAGGTTTTCAAAGGCAGGTTAGATGAGGCCTTGTCACTTCGGAGTGGAATTCCAATGACTGTTCGTTGGGTTTATTGCAGTCACCTACAAAAACAAATTAAAGAGAAAAAGCCTAAAGAATGGAGCAGAACCTTTAAAAATAAAGGTGGGTGGGACCCTGAATGTCCTAAACTTACTTTCCTCCTCCTCCTCAACAGTGTTGCTGCCTTTCCCAGTGGGGTTTCTGTGCTTCAAATGCTTTTTTGTGCCTGGTGCTATCAGCACTGCCCTAAAAAAATAAGGTGGATTTTTCCCTCTCTTTTATTCCCCCTTTTTGTCCCCTTTATTTTTTTCCTTACTGACCAAGGTTTGCTCTTCTGAAGTCACTGCCTTGCTCCCCCACCTCCTAGCTTTCCCCCTCCTGTTATGTATTGCCTGACACTCACAGCCTCTAGAGAAGTTGCCCCACTTCTATGCTTTAGAGATTGACTCCATCCCCTGAATTCAGCTGTTCCTATGTTGGGTTTTTTTTTCACATTTCTCCCCAACCACTAGCAAAGGGCAGCTGCATTCCCCACAGAGACTGGCAGATAAAAAAGAAAAAAAAAAAAAAAAAACCAAAAAAAAGATGCTCAAACACAAATTCCTAATTTGTTAAGATATGATTTAAGCAGATCAGTCCAGTGTTTATTTCAAGCGTGCTATGCCTTGGTCTCCATGACCCCCCCCACCCCCTGCAATCCACACCGTGCTTAATGGTTTGTCAGCATTCCCATTATAAAGCCCTATTTATTATCCTGACAATGGCAATTTATTTTGGGAACAATAGTCCTGGAGTGAATAAAAAATAATAGGGCTCTTAGCAAAGCAGCGAGGTGACCTGAGTACATCACTGAAGTTTTGGGTTCTTGGGATTTTTCTGTTCTTTTCCTCAATCCCTCACTCCCAGAGCAAAGATTAAACTTCTCCTGCCCATCATCTGTCTTCAGTTGAGCTGGGAATTTTAATTTCAAATAGATTTGGGGGGAGGCGAGGGAATCAAACTAATATGAGGAAAAGGAGGAATAATAAGAGGAAAAGGAGGAATCAGTGGCTCTCACCCTGGCTACTCAGCAGCCTCTAGCCAAATGTGTCACTGGAGAATGAGTTTTGTCAGGGAGGTGGTTGAGGCCCCATCCCTGAACATATTCAAGGTGAAGCTTGATAGGGCTCTGGGCAACCTGATCTAGTGGAAGATGTCCCTGCTGACTGCAGGGGGGTTGGACTGGGTGACCTTTGGAGGTCCCTTCTAATCAAATCCATTCTATGACTCTATGATTTGGCTTGCTCTTATTATTTTTGTTTGTTTGTTTGTTTTGCTGCTTGCTTTGCTGTGTCAGCAGAGCAGACCTCCCTGTGGAAGGCTGGAGGACATGGTCTGATTTGGAACACATGAAGGACAGACTGGTGGCAGCAGCTGAGCTCTGGCAAGGCTGCTGGTCTTACCTAGTGCAGAAGTCACAAGGCACTTTCTGCTAAAAAGGAGGAATTTTTACTCACTTGCAGGTTTGATAAACTACAGTAACATGGGTATAGACTTTCCTTTTATCTACTTGCAGTGGGTTGCCCAAGGAGCTTATGGATGACCCTCTCTGGAGGCGTTCGAGGCCAGGTTGGATGAGCAACCTGGGCTAGTGGGAGGTGTCCCTGCCCATGGCAGGAGGGCTGGAACTAGATGATCTCTAAGGTCCCCTCCAAGCCAAACCATTCTGCGCTTCTATGATCTTGGTCTCTTTTCCCAGACCTTTTCAGCCAGAATGATTCAATCCTTTTTGAAAGGACATTTATTCTGAAGTCAGCCTCCCTTCTGAACCTTCCAGAAAGGCTGAGACACCACTTCACTGTGCAGCACAGGGCTAGTGAATTGGAAAAAAAAGAATATTTTTGCTTTTCCAGCAGCAAACTTGGAAAGTCTGAGAACACCTTCTTATTCTCCAAATAGCAAAAAGGGGGGTTGTTGTTAGAGGGTCAGAGTGAAAATAGCCCATGGCAATGTAGTTCTGGCTGGCCAGACATGGATCCATACATTCATAGAATCACAGAATGAGTTGGGTTGGAAGAGACCCCAAAGATCATCCAGTTCCAACCCTTCTGCCGTGGGCAGGGACACCTTTCATTAGCCCAGGTTGCTCAAGGCCTCATCCAACCTTGAGCACCTCCAGGAAGGGGCATCCACAACGTCCCTGGGCAACCTGTTCCTGTGTCTCCCCCCCACCACTGTCAAGAATTTCTTCCTCATCTCCAGTCTCAATCTCCCTGCTTTCAGCTCAAAGCCATTGTCCCTCATCCTGTCACTCCCAGCCCTTGTCAAAAGTCCCTCCCCAGCTCTTCTGCATCCCACTTCAGGTACTGGTTGGCTGTTCTAAGGTCTCCCTGGAGCCTTCTTTTAGCAGGGATCAGTTAGATGTTCTCTGAGGAGAATTCACATCTGTGGAGTGTTAATGTTGATGGCTCTGGAATTTTTTCTTCTCTATGTATGTTCTGCCAAGGTTTTCTTCTACTTCATGCATTCAACAGACATTTTTTGGGCAGAACCCTAGGAAAACCTTTGCTCTGGGGATTTTGGAGAAAGGGCAGCCCACTGGTAAAAGAAGCAACATTTCTTATCCCTGGAACCATTTCGTGCCTGAAATTTTGAAGGATGGGGATTTCTAATTGCCATATCATGGTCCTCCACTGATGATTGCCATGACAAAGTCTCTTTCAAGCTCTGCTTAGGGCTTGAAAGCTTTTAATCTGGTCAGTTCAGTTCCAAGATCTGAAATGTCTGCAGGTAACTGCCGTGAGCTGCTTAAAGTCCTTTGAGACCAAGTTTTGTACATAGAAGAATTTAGGTGGCCCAGGTGGGCTGTAGACTTGATATCATCTACCAAATATGTGTGGGTTTGCACTCACAGCAGGAGCTGAAGGAGGTGTGAGGATGGGGAAAGAGCTAGTGTTAGACCCTTAGGAAGGTCTTGAACATCCCAGGTCCCTGTGACACCCAAGTGGCAGAGAGCTTAGCAGGGGATGTCAGGAAGCTAAATGCTTGTATCACATACTTGCCTCTGTCCCACCAGGAAAGGGTGGGAGACATGAAAAATAATCCTAAAGGATCTGAGCTGAAGGTCAGGAGAGGAGCAAGGCAAGGGAAATGGCAATATGGAGACGTGGGGTCAGGCTACACCTCACAGACATGCAGGGGAGGATGCAGCTTCCTGCACCCCAGCTCTGCTGAGCAACACCAAAGCCCCTCTGGACCACTTGGAGACCAGTGGAGTAGAGCGAGTCTGAGATGAGCCAGGGCCCTTCCACAGCCCCCTTTCCCCACTGAAATGCCACTCAGCCCTTCTCATGCTGGAAACTGGTGGACCAGGCACTCCTGGAGGCTGTGGCCATCGGGGCAGTGGAGTGCCAGAAAGAGAAAGGTGGGTTTGCTTTGTTTCAGCCTGAACAAGCTGAAATTGGCTGGCAGGGTGTGAGCTGTATTTGCAAATTTGAAAGTAAACATGAGTTGTAGATGATTTTTAAGGGAGAGGCAGCGATAACATTCAGGAGCTGCACTGGGCCCTCTGAGCAGGTTTGAGATAATGCAAAGTCAGCCTCTGGGTAGACAAAGGAAGCAGGAGCAGGAGGAAAGGCGGCAAAGGGAGCGGTCTCAAAGCACCCTTCCCTTGCCTTGCTTGGGCAAACTGCTGGAGAGCCAAAGTCATGAGTCACAGAATGCTGGCCAGGGAGGTTGTGGAGTCTCCCTCTATGGAGATACTCAAGAACCATCTGGATGCATTCCAGTGTGATCTGCTCTGGGTGATCCTGCTCTGGCAGGGGGCTGGACCAGCTGAGCTTTCGAGGTCCCTCCCAGCCCCTGACATTCTGTGATTCTGTGATTCTGTGATTGGAAGGGACTTTACAGACCATCCAGTTCTGACAGCCCTGCCATGGGCAGGGACACCTCCCACTAGCCCAGGTTGCTTAAGGCCTCATCCAACCTGGCTTTGAACACCTCCAGGCATCCACAACCTCCCTGGCAACCTGTTCCAGTGTCTCACCATCCTCACTGTCAAGGATTTCTTCCTCCTCTCCAGTCTCAATCTGCCCTCTTCCAGCTTAAAGCCATTGTCCCTCATCCTGTCACCCTCAGCCCTTGTCAAAAGACCTTGTCCAGCTCTCCTGTATCCCCCTTCAGGTACTGTAAGGTTGCTCTAAGGTCTCCCTGGAGTCTTAGAGAAGGCTCCAGGCTGAACAGCCCAAACTCCCTCAGCCTGTCCTCATATGGGACTCTGATCATCTTTGTGGCCTCCTCTGAACCCTCTCCAGCAGTTCCATGTCTTTCTCATACTGGGGACTCCAGAACAGGGTACAGTGCTGCAGGTGGGGTCTGAGCACAGCAGAGAGGCAGAATCCCCTCCCTGTCCCCTTGTCCTGCTGGACGCACTGCTTTGGTTGCAGCTGTCCCAGCACTCACAGTGGAAGCTTTGTTCTCTACTTGCTGAGGAAGCTTGGCTGTTGGAGAGCTGTCTCCCCACCACATATCTTCCTTAGATGCTGCTCAGCATTACCATGTGGCATGGCAAGCCTCCAGCCCAAGCATTCAGTTTGCTGGAGACTGAGCCACAGACACATGCTTTCAGAGACATCCCCATCCTTCGACCACTTCTGGCTGGAGACATCTCTCAGGGATGGCTGGAGACAAGCATCGGATTGTGGGAAAGATGCTTAGCCATGCTCTACACTCAATCACTTTTTGAGTTGTGCTCTGAGCCAGTAGTTCAGATAAAACTCCCAGGTGGCCTTCTGTGATGGGGCTGGGTGATGGGAAAATGAGATGATGAAGTGTTTGCAGAGGGGAGCATGCTTGTCCCTATTGCGAGTAGTTTGGAACCAGCTGCTAAAGCTATGCTGATGATAAGAGCATTGCAGAAAGGCAGAGAAAATGGACTAGGGGAAGGGCTGGGATGGAAATAAGTTGGTGCCTGTTTCTCCAGAGCTTTGCTTCAACCAATTACTGAAGAAGATATTTGTGAGAGTTCCGAAGTTCCTGTGTTTACAAGCAGGAGAACTGATGCTAGGACAGCTGGACACCACCGGCATTCTTCTTAGGGATGAATAAATAGAAACAACTCCAAACGAAAATAATCCTTCAAAGGTGACCACATCTGGCGTGCTGGGCATGGCTGGGGATTTGTTTTCCTTCTAGCTGAGGACTGCAACATGTTGACTGCAGCATCCTTTTTACCAAAGCTGCTATCTCAGCTCCATTTCTGTGAGGAGCAGCTGAAGGACCTGGGATTGATGAGCCTAGAGAAGAAAAGCTGAGGGGAGACCTCATTGCTCTCTATAGCTCCCTGAAAGGAGGATGGAGCCACATGGGGGTTGGTCTCTTCTCACTAGTTTCAGGTGCTAGAAGGAGAGGAAATGGCTTGAAATTGTGCCAGGGTTGGGTTGGAGATTAGAAAAAAAATTCTTTGCTGCAAGAGTCCTCAGACATTGGACAGGCTGCCCAGGGAGGTGGTGGAGTCACCATCCCTGGAGGTGTTCAAGAACTATGTGGCCATGGCACTTGGGGATGTGGTTTGATGACTGTGGAGGTGTTGGGCTGATGTTTGGACTCAATGATCTTAGAGAGCTTTTGCAGTGAAAACAGTACTGTGATTCTATGCTTCCATAAGCATCCAGGTGTGTTTGGAAAGTCAAAGCAGCCAGAAGCCAATGGGTCATAATCTATCCATGGAAGTCAGCTTTTCCCTCTGTTCCTGGTGGCTTTCACATGGCTTCACAACCAGGTGGTGGCATTGACAGTGTCTGTGGCACAGAGGGGTGTCATAACTGTTTGCAGCAGGAGTTTGTTTCTAGATTGGAGCTGCAGCAAATCAGCTCAAGCAGGGCATTAGCGGAAAAGGGAGGAGTGTGAAGGCTGGGAGCTCCTTGCCACTTGCTGCGTGCTCTCAGCAGTGGCATGGCAAATTTTCATGGCTTCCTCAAGCCCAGCACCACAAAGAGACAATTCAGTTCCTAACCTGGACATTCCCTGCCCCTTTCTCCAGACTCATCCCTCCAGCCAATACAGACCAACACCTGCAACGAGGCACTTTGCAAACAGTCCTTGTGTTGTCCCTCTCCTTCTCCCTGCATGGGTTTCAATGGGGCCATGTGATGGGCAATAGGATCCAGGTAGGAGGAGAATAGGGCTGCAAGAGCTTTGCTGGATCAGTCTGGGACTCTTGGCCTAGTGCCCTGGGTTGTGCCATGGCCAGCATCTGAGGCAACCCTGTGGTGCTCCAAGCAGCTGCAAGGATTTGCCATAGAATCATAGAATGGTTTGAGCTGGAAGTGACCTCCAAAGGTCATCCCATCCAAACCCCCTGCAGTCACCAGGGGCATCCTCCGCTAGAACAGATTGCTCCAAGCCCTGTTGAGCCTTAACTTGATCAGCTTCTGGTGGGAGGAGACTGAGGATGACTAAAGCCACAGATAGAATGGCTCTGTGGATGGAACCACAAGAAACAGAGCTGTCTTAGCACCACCCTCATGCCCGTTTTTCCCCTGGGTTGAGACTGTGAGCCCATGTCTTGCCACCGAGCTCACGGCTGACCTCCCTCTCTGACACCAAGCCTTCTGTGCAGGTGCCTGCACTGGTGGCCAGAAGTAAAGATGTCCCTAGAAAGGTCTGATGGCAGATCTACTCCCTCTTTGCACAAGCAAAGGGCCAGAGAGGTGGTGACCTGAGGTGGGCACTGAGTTCACCTGCAAACGTAGTCCTTCCCTCTGCCCCTCTCAGCACTTCTGCACTGCACCAAACATGCACGAGAACATTCAAGATCAGACTTGCCGTTGCCCTGGGTAGCCTGCTCTAGTTGGAGGTGCTCTTGCTGCCTTTAGGGGGGGTTGAATGAGATTATCTTTGAGGGTCCCTTACAACCTGATGCAGTCTGTGGGCAGCCCTGTGGACAGCAAAAGGTTTCGATGTGGGGACGGTGCAGGTTCCAAGTGGTTTGCCCAGCACTTGGTGGAGCGTGGCTGCTTGGCTGGGGAAGGACAAGCACTTGGAAAGGACAAAAGCTCATACCTCCAGCCCTGCCAGTACAAAACCTACCCAGTGAAACTGGAGAGAGTGAAACTGGACTATCTTGCAAAAACACTTTGAGCAAACACAGCGCTCAACGGCAGGCATCTGATAAGAGCTGCTGCATTTCTGGTGGCTCAGGCAGGAGGACTTCCCTGCTCTCATTAAGCCTGTGGCTTCCTCGGGGCTGTCTCGCCTCCACTCTCCAGGGCAGACACCATGTCCACCACCATCTGCCAGGTGATGGGGTTCCTGGTGTCGTCGCTAGGCGTTGCGGGCTGCATCGTGTCCACTGCCATGGATATGTGGAGCACCCAGGACCTGTATGATAACCCGGTCACGGCTGTCTTCCAGTACCAGGGGCTGTGGAGGAGCTGCGTGCGGCAGAGCTCTGGCTTCACAGAGTGCAGGCCTTATTTCACCATTCTTGGGCTGCCAGGTAGGGGCAAAGCTGTGCCAGGGTTAAGCCGGGAGCTCTCTTACAGCTCTGTGCGGTCCTTGCCCAAAAGCAGGAGCAGATACCTGAAAGTGCTTGGGCAAAGAATAAAACTGCCCAGCTCCTTGGAGGCTGAGCATTCAGGTAGGATGTGCATGTTTGTTGCCAGGAGAATGCCTTTGCTGAGTGGAGGTGATAGCTTGGAGCATGTGCAGGTGATCTCTGGGAGGTGACAGCTTGGGTCATGCATAGGTGATCTCTGGGAGGTGGCAGCTTGAAGCATGTGCAGGTGATGAATGCCTTTGCTGAGTAGAGGTTACAACTTGGAGCATATGTAGGTGACCTCTAGGAGGTGACAACTTGGAGCATGTGCAGGTGATCTCTGGAAGGTGATAGCTTGGATCCTGTGTAGATGATGAGTGCCTTTGCTGAGCAGAGGTTACAACTTGGAGCATGTGTAGGTGATCTCTGGGAGGTGACAGCTTGGAGCATGTGTAGGTGATGTATGCCTTTGCTGAGTAGAAGTTACAACTTGGAGCAGGTGATCTCTGGGAGGTTACAACTTGGAGCATGTGTAGGTGACCTCTGGGAGGTGACAGCTTTGAGCATGTGTTGGTTATGAATGCCTTTGCTGAGCAGAGGTTACAACTTGGAGCATGTGTAGGTGATCCCTGGGTGAGTGCCACAGGCTCAGCCCTGCTGCTGGCATAAATCAGGACAGCTCCACTGAGGGGAGGAGAGCGAGGATGGCTAAAGCCACAAATGGGATAGCCCTGTGAGTGGAAGCACAAGGGAAAGAGCTGCACAGCACCTGGCAGTGTCAGAATGATGGCTTCTATAGCAAAAATAGTTGAAATTAATTATTTTTTTTCTAAAGAGGAAACTGGAATGGAAGAAATCTGCCTGTGAGCAGCATGAGCAAGGAAGAGAGAAAGAGGATAGGTGTGCAGGGTTACTTGATGTTCCCTGGAGAGATTCAGTGGTTACAGAAGTGGGTTGCAGAGGGGTTTCCTTTATTGCTTGCTTGTACAAGAAGAGCTGCTTTTGCCACCCCACTGCATGCCAAGGTATTCCAGTGTTCCTCAGCTGCCTGTATCCTTGGGAGAGCAGCAGCCAGCCTGGCTCAGCATGCCCCTCTGTGACTTCTTGTGTCTGTGCCCTGTCAGTTAGCATTAAACACGACCCTGAAAGCACGATGTGGGCACTCATCCCTGCATCTTCAGGGATGCTTTCCTGCTGTGAGACAGGAGGGAGTGCTTTGCTGCAGAGCAGAGTGTTGGCTGAAGTGGTTGCTTTTGGAGAAAAGCCTGTGGCCATCCTGAGGGGTGTGACGGAATAAAGGTCTTGCTGCACACCCAGCTCCAGCTGACTTCTTTTTCATTTGGAAGAGCAAAGCTGATGTTTGGAGTCACTGCTCCCCTGGGGTTTTTGTTTGTAAAGAATAAAGAAGCTTCTCCCTCTGTACTCAGCACTGGGGAGGCTGCACCTCTACTGCTGGCTTCATTTTGGGCCTCTCACTCCAAGGACATTGAAGTGATGGAAGGTGTTCAGAGAAGGGCAACAAAGTTGGGGAAGGATCTGGAGAACAGGGCTGGGGAGGAGCAGCTGAGGGAGTTGGGGGTGTTCAGCCTGGAGAAAAGGAGGCTGAGAGGAGACCTCATTGCTCTCTACAAGTCCCTGAAAGGAGGCTGCAGTGAGGTGGGGAATGGGCTCTGCTCCCTAGTCTCAGGTGATAGAAGGAGAGGAAATGCCCTGAAATTGTGCCAGGAGAGGGTTAGTTTGAAGATGAGGAACGATTTCTTTGCTACAAGATGGTCAGGGATTGGCACAGGCTGCCCAGGGAGGTGGTGCAGTCCCCATCCCTGGAGGTGTTCAAGAAACCTGTGGCCATGGCACTTGGGGACACAGTTTAATGTCCATGGAGGTGTTGGGTAGATGGTTGGACTCAGTGATCTTAGAGGGCTCTTCCAACCCAAAGAATTCTGTGATTCTCTGATTCTATATTAAAGTATGGCTACAAAAGTTGGTCTCTGTACACAGATCCTTCTTGTGCTGTGTCTAGGTCGCTGTGTTTTAAAAGAGCAAGGAGGTGATGGCAACCATCATTTTGATGCCAATTTATCATAATCAATCTTTTCCTTTTGACATCAGTTTTAGGTAAAGCAGTAAGGAAATGTGCATTTTTGAGATGTTCCATGGGTTTGGTTCTCTTCATGTGTGCCTTTNCACTCAAAGCCTCTGTCCATGGCACCCACACAGATGGCCCAAGGACTGATCCCTGAGGGACTCCACTTGATGAGTACCTTCAAACATAAAGAAGGGATCCCTCTGCTTGTGCTGGGGTAACCCATTCCCCGCCCCTAAACTTTCTGTGTTCCATTCAGCCATAACCAATCACAAAGTACTGAAAACAAAAATGCAAGTGATGTTCGGATGACCTGAAGTCCTTTTACTGCACTCACCTCTCACTATCCCTAGAGGTGTTTGAAAGAGGCAGAGACATGTTGCTGAGGGTCATGGTTTAGCACCAGCCTTGGCAAAGATAGAGAATAGTTGAACTGGATGAGTTTAAAAGGCTTTTCCAACTGAAACCATTCTATGAGTTGATGATCTAAAAGGCCTTTTCCAACCCAAACTATTTCATGCTTCTATGACTCAATGATCTTAAAGGCCTTTTCCCACCCAAACCATTCCATGTTTCTATGACTTGATGATCTAAAAAGCCTTTTCCAAGCCAAACCATTCTACTCACAGCAACACTGGGCAAAAAGACAACATCCCACTTTCACTTCCACCTGAAAAGCACAGAGGTGCAAACTGTGGTTTCAGGTGGCTGATGTGTGTTTTGGTGAGCAAGGCGAGGTTCTCACTGTTTTCTGTGCAGACCATCCCTTTGGATGGACATCAGGTGTGGCCAGTGGGCAGCCAGAGGCCTGAGCTAGGACACAAAGCTCTCCTGGCTCATGCAAAGTCTGTCTGCAAAACGGCAGCGCAGTCCTTGCCTAAGGACAAGGCTCTTTGCTACTTGCTGCTCCTGCTAGGGTTTGTGTTTTCCTTAGGCTCCTGTTTTGTTTGTCCAAGCCCTTCCACTCCTTCCTCCTAAGGGAGGCCATTCACCTTTGGCAAGCAGCTCTCTTCAGAGGACTTCTGATGGATGCCAGAACCTGCAGTACTCCTTTTCAGTCCCATGAGCCGAGTGAAGAGGCTTTTGTGACACAGCAGACTCAGAGGCTCTTTCTTCTCCTTGCTGCTGTTTTTATGGAGATGGTGCCTGAACCAGCCTCATGGAGAGAGGAATTGCTGCTGATGGTAGTTCTGCATTTTTCCTCTTGTGTCCAGCAGTGGTCCTCTCTCCCCTTTCTAACACAGATCCACCACACTTAGACTTTGGTTCTCCACCAGAAATATAACATTCCAGTAGCTGCTTGGCTTGGGCTGCCTTTTGTACACCCAAGACACTGGGAACATCTCCTGGGAACCCACCTCGTGAGACCTTAGCTTAAGGTCACTTGAAGAGCTGAGACCACTACAGTGATGGTACCTAGGAACCATAAGGTCATGCTTGGGGAGAGGTTCTCCAGTAGGAGGGTGGTGGGACTCTGGAATAGGCTGCCCAGGGAGGTTGTGGATGTCTCCTCCCTGGAGGTGTTCAAGGTCAGCTTGGATGAGGCATTGAGCAGCCAATTGTAATTGAGAGGTGTCCCTATCCATGGTGGGAAGATTGGAGTGGATGAAATCTGAGGTCCCTTCCAAACTGTACCATGCTATGATCCCCCCCAAAAAGAAGCAGTGTTCTTGGAAGGAGGACCTTCCATGATGATCCATAGCCTCTTAAGCTCCCCTGGAGGATCAGCCTCTCCTGTCTGCCCTGAAACAAAAGCAGTTGCAGAGCACCTGAGGTGGCTGTGCAGACAAGTGAGCTATTGTGATTTTCTTCGGGTTGTAGGTTTCAGCTCCGCATCAGGTGCTGCACGAACAACCCCTGAGGGCTGATAAGGCACCAGCGGGCTGTTCTCTGATGGATAACAGCTAATGAGCTGACACCTGGGGGCTGATGAATGGCAGATTGAAAAGCCCAGGCTCGTTAGCACTTGCTATCAGCTGATAAGGGCAAATTGAGTCATAAGAGGAGCAGCAGACCCAGCAGGACTGGCAGATGGAAGAAGGTGGGGGTATGCCCGGCCTGTGGAACACTGGTTTCCTTGTGGGTTGTAGTGCCAGTGTGGTTCTGCTTGGGTCCATAGAACCCCACAAGCCCAACAAGACCTACACAGGTACCCCAGCACCCACCTTTATCCTCCTTGGGAAGGTTCATAAACCCTTCTCTCAACCTATACAGGGGCAGCAGAGTCACAGAACCATAAATGCACTGAGTCGTTTGGGTTGGAAGGGACCTCAAAGATCACCCAGTTCCAGCTCTCCCTGCCATGGGCAGGGTCACCTCCTACTAGCCCAGGTTGCTCAAGGCCTCATCCAACCTGGCCTTGAACACCTCCAGAGAGGGGACATCCATGGCCTCCCTGGGTAATTTGTCTGTTCCTTGCTCTTCTGCACCAGAGCCTCCAGTTCCAGTCAGACCATACAGGACCCTTGGGCACCATGGTCATCTGGGTCAGCCCAGCAGCAGTGTGACATGAAAGCTGAGTAAAGCTCCTGAGGCTGCAGGATGTGTTGCTTGTCCTTCTCAGCTGGTCATGAGCTCACAGTATCTTCCTTGAAGAGGGATGTTCATTTGTGGGGAGAATTAAAGCCAAATCCAGGGCAGCAGGAGCTCAGGGAAGGGCAAGAAGAGGCTGCTAAGCACCCCAGAGAAATTCCAGCAGCCCTTGAAATGCTTTCAGCCACCCCTCACAGTAATCTGCCAGCACTGTCGCCCTCCCATCTCTGCCTGCAGCACCTGCAGAATCTGAGGCCAGCAACAAGCTGCAGGCAAGATGGGGTAGCTGCCACCTCATTAGGAAATCATCTTGGCCTTCCCTCCTCCATTTTAAAAGGTGAAAACTTCCCTTGGCTTTTTCCTCTACTCCTCTCCTCCAGCCAAGAGGAGTCTGAAGGGTTTTGGTGACTTCTGCTGATTAACAGCACTACTGGGTGCCCATGGGTGACCCACCACCATCACAGCTTGCCTGCAGAGGAGCAGTCAGAGACTCAAAGAATCTCAGAATGAGTTGTGTGGGAAGGGACCTTCAAGATCATAGAATCACAGACACATCCAGGTTGGCAAAGCCCCTTCAGGATCATTGAGTCCAACATATAACCCTACTCTACAAGATTCACCTTAAACCATAGCCCTAAGCACAACATCCAAATCACCCTTAAACACATCCAGGGTTGGTGGACTCCACTACCTCCCTGGGCAGCTCATTCCAGTTCCTGAACACTCTTTCTATGAAAAGCTTTTTCCTAATGTCCAATCTAAACTTCCCCAGCCTTCTCTCAGCTTGAGGCCATTCCCCCTTCTTCTGTCTCAAATTCCCTGTGAGCAGAGCCCAGCAGCAGCCTCTCCACAATGTCCCTTCAGGTAGCTGCAGATAGCAATGAGGTCTGCCCTCAGCCTCCTCTGCTTCACACTAACCATCCCCAGCTCCCTCAGTCACTCCTCATCAGATTTATTCTCCAGGCCCTTCACAGCTTCCTTGCCCTCCTCTGGACCTGCTCCAGCACCTCCACAACTCTCTGGTGCCCAAAACTGAACACAATACTTGAGGTGTGGCCTCACAAGAGCTGAGTTCAAGAGGACAATCACCTCCCTGTTCCCGCTGGACACGGCATTTTTAATCCCAGCCAGGATGCCATAGGCCTTCTTGGCCACCTGGGCACGCTGCTGGATCATCCAGTTCCAACTCCCTGCCATGTGCAGGGACATCTTCCACTAGACCAGGCTGCTCAAGGCCTCATCTAACTTGGCATTGAACAAGTCCAGGGAGGGAGTATCCACAACCTCCCTGGGCAACCTGTTCCTGCTTCTCCTGTGCCACACATTTGACTGTAAAGCAGGAATATCAAGGACTTTATTTTGAGTTATGAAGGATTTGGAAATACCACAGATAGCTGAGTGGAGCCATCTGCTTTCATTGCTGCTTTGGGAGGGAAAAAAACCCAACCTTCCTCAACCAATTTAGCTATGAAACCATGACTGCTCCTCCCAGCTGCAAAGCAACATGAAATCATGACTGCTGTCAGGGAACAATGACAGAAAATGATGTCTAAGGCATCTTTGGCAAGTTGAGACAAGCAGCCATGATTCTAGAGGTGCCCCAGATAACGCTGAGAGCAGACCCAGCGACCATTTTCCAAGGTATTCTTAGTCAATGGTTTTTATTTTCAGACAGAAGACATCTTTACAAATCTCCCAGGCTCTTACAAACCTCACTTCAGTCACTTAGCTTGGCTCTTCTCACTTCATTTTGCAGCCATGTTCCAGGCTGTCAGGGCCCTCATGATTGTGGGGATCGTCCTGGGCATCCTTGGCCTCCTTGTGTGCATTTTTGCTCTGAAGTGTATCCACATTGGCAGCATGGAGAACACAGCAAAAGCCAACATGACCCTGACCTCCGGCATCATGTTCATCATTGCTGGTAAGTGACTGATTTTGAGCCTTTTACAATGTAAGGGATGGCAGTTGCCTGGAATCGAGGGCTGGGCAGGTCTTCATGCACTGCTGCAACTCCAAGGATTAATGTTTGCATGAAGTTATTTGCATTGGTCTTCCAGCCTGGCCTCCTGGGGCATGCTGATTCCTACCTCTGCTTAGTAGAAGAAGGCCAGAAGTTTGTGTGGGACAGACTATGAAGACACTGAGAGGCTGGAGTAGGTCCAGAGAAGGGCAGTAAAGCTGGCGAAGGGTCTGAAGAACAGGGCTGGGGAGGAGCAGATGAGGGATCTGGAGGCATTTAGCATGGAGAAGAGGAGGCTGAGAGGAGACCTCATTGCTCTCGACAAGTCCCTGAAAGGAGGTTGGAGCCGGGTGGGAGTTGGTCTCTTCTCCCTGGGATTAGGTGATAGGACGTGAGGCAATGGCCTGAAATTGTACCAGGGCAGGGTTAGGTTGGAGAGTAGTCACCTGTGATTCCTGCTGGTATGAGCTGGGATTCTGTGCTGTGACTTTGTGTCCTTGCTGCTGGATTGTCAATGCGTTAGAAACCCTGGCAGCAACCTGTAACTCGCTGTGGGTCCCCACTGCTGCTGAGGGTACCCAAAGCAGTCTCACCCATCTTTACAAAGCTGTAAGGTGCTTCCCCAGGCCAAAGGTGAGTGCTCATGCTGTGTGGGTCTCAGTCTGTTCTTCTGTCTGCTCTCAGGTCTGTGTGCCATCACTGGAGTGTCTGTGTTTGCCAACATGCTGGTCACAAACTTCTGGATGTCCACAGCCAACATGTACCAGGGAATGCAGAACGTCCAGAACAGGTAGGTGGTCACCTAGCTCAGGGTACTCCATGGTGGAGGTCTCCCTTGGGACCAGAATCTGCTGCAGGTAAAGGAAAAGCAAACTCTCAAGAGTCTGAAGATTTCTTGGAGTTCCTTCCCTGCATTGGCAAGAATTTGTTCCAGCAAAAGGGTTGGAAGGTCTCTGCTCACACAGCTCAAGAAGGAGGGAGTCCATTGAGCATGAGCATGCAGGTGTGAAGGTGCTCAAGAGGACTTCTGCAGGGCAAGAGGCAGTGCTCAGTGCCACAACAGTACCCAGTCACCTCTCTGTGCTTTGCAGGTACACCTTTGGCTCAGCTCTGTTCGTTGGCTGGGTGGCAGGAGGCCTGGCCCTTGTAGGAGGCATCATGATGTGCCTTGCTTGCAGAGGGCTGGTGCCAGAAGAGTCTCGGTAAGTCTGTGGTAGACATGTGAAAGTATTGGCATCAAATGTTGGGGGCTGAGATAGCACACAGCCAGCACACCACAGCACAGGACTCTGTGTGCTCAGTCTGGAGAAGGAAAGGCTCCAAAGAGACCTTATTGTGGCCTTGCAGTATCTGAAGGGGGCTACAGGAAAGCTGGGGAGGAACTTTTTAGGGTGTCAGGTAGTGATAGGACTGGGAGGGAAAGGATGCGAGCTAGAGGAGGGGAGAGTGAGATTAGGTATTAGGAAGAAGTTCTTCAGTATAAGAGTGGTGAGACACTGGAACAGGTTGCCCAGGGAGGTGGTGGAAGCCTCGTCCCTGGAGCTTTCTAAGGCCAGGCTGGATGTGGCTCTGGGCAACTTGATCTAATGGAAAGTGTCCTTGCTCATGGCAGGGGGGTTGGGACTGGATGATCCTTGAGGTCCCTTCCAACCCTGACAATTCTGTAACATCCATAGTGCAGGAGGTATCACAATGAGACACCTGTCAGAGTCACCTCCTCATAAATATTCCTTCTGTTTAGAGTTTCCCCTCACAGATATTCCTCCTCCTGCTTAGAGTTCCTCAAGGTGTTCCTGATTAGGAGTTCCTTCTCCTTTTTAGAGCTCCTCCTCGTATTTAAACTTCCTCCTCATGTTTAGGAGTTCCCTCCTCCTTTTTAGAGTTTCTCCTCATGTTTAAGACTTCCTCCTCATGTTTAGGAGCTCCTCCTCATGTTTAGGAGTTGCCTCCTCCTTTTTAAAGTTTCTCCTCATGTTTAGAGTTCCTCTTCATGTTTAGAGTTTCTCCTCATGTTTAAGACTTCCTCCTCCTTTTTAAAGTTCCTCTTCACATTTAGGAGTTCTTCCTTTTTAGAGTTCCTCCTCCTTTTTAGAGTTCCTCCTCATGTTTGGAGTTTCTCCTCATGTTTAGGTATTTCTCCTCATGTTTAGAGTTCTTTACATTTTGGAGTCCCTCCTCGTGTTCAGAAGTCCCTCCTCACATTGATCCCCAGCCCCTGCAGAGGCTGATGCCATCCTTCCTCTCTCTTGCAGTTACAAAGCAGTGTCCTACAACGCGTCGGGGCGGAACATCTCCTACAGAACTGGGCCCTACAAGGTTGGTTCAGGCTATGAAGCCGAAACGAAGACCAGAAAGGGTGCAGGATATGAGGAAGCTCCTCGAAGTGAGGATGGCAGACGCTCCTACCCTTCCAAATATGACTACGTCTAGCAGACTCTCCAGGCTGAGGTTGCATCACCTTTTATTCAACAGTTTTCACTTCAAAAGCAAAGAAAAACACACTCTGCCAGCAAAGCAGCCTGGAGACAGGGCTGTGCTTCCTCTCCTGGCTCCCCTGCTCTGGGGCTGTACCCCAGCTTGTTAGAACAGCAGTTTTAGTGTGCCTGCCATGAGGAGAGCTGTCACCAAAACAATGCCTCTTTGTGCTCTCAGAGCAGAAGACCTGGCTCCTGTTTTACACCCAGGACTGGGATTCTGCCCTTTGCCTTTTTATTTTCTAATTCTTCTAATAGGTTAAATTTCCCCTCTCATACTGATCTGGACGGAAAAGCTACCCCATTGCAGATTGTCATGCAACTGAGCAGTGTCACCTCCTGTTTTCTCAGAGTCTGGAGAGGTGAGCAGTGACCTGTGACCTCAGGGTGCCCTGTCCAGCGTTAAAACCCAGCTTTTGGTGAAAACCAAAGTGAATGTTTGATTTTAACACCCAGCTTCTGGTCTGGGGCAGGTTGAAAAGCAAGCATTCACATCCACCAGTCTCTTCTCCTGTTCTGCTGCGTATTTTAACTGAAATCAGTTGTGTCCTTTGGGCTGTGGCTGCTGCATGCAGATCCCCGGTGACTGCATTTTCCTCTCTGGTGACTGCTTCTGCTCAGAGCCCCTCTTTGCTCTTTGCTGGGTGTCCCACAATGCTAGAGGTCTTTTCCAACCTGGTTAATTGTGTGATTCTGTGATGGGTAATCTGATTTCTGTTCCTCAGCCCTTTGCTGTAACCTGAAGCATGTTTATTCCTCCTGATCTCTCCAGGGAATATCTATAATCCATTGCTATTCCTGTGCCAGATCCTTGCTGTAATAGCTGCAAACCTCTGCGTGCCACCAGCGTTCCCACAGATGTCATGTCTAATGAAGCCAGAATAATTTCTTGTTTAGAATTAATTAGAGTTAACATTTGAAGCAGAAATCCCAGGAAGCCTTAGATACGTAGCTTCACACTGACATCAGGACTTGTTTGTGTTAGTTCTTCCCCGCCCCGAGAGGTGAATATTAACTCCTTAATGGGACAGTGACACTTCCAGACAGTCCATCAGAAAGGCAGTTCATTTTAGGAACAAGCTCTTTACCATGAGGGTGGTGGAACACTGGAACAGGTTGCCCAGGGAGGTGGTTGAGATTCCATCCCCAAAGATATTCAAGGTGAGGCTCAACAAGGCTCTGGGCAACGTGATCTAGTGAAGGATGTCCTTGCTGACTGCAGTGTGGGGGTGGGACTGGATGACCTTTAGAGGTTCCTTCCAACCCAGACCATTCTATGATTGCATGAGGGGGTCAGAGGAAGAGACACCAGAGCTTACGTGGGAGTGAAGAGCTAGGTGTTGTTAGCAGGTCATCCCACCTGGCTCCAGAGATAAGCTCTGGAAAGGGCCTTTAAGCAAAAGGTACTGAGGGATAAATCAGAGAGAAAAACTTCTCCCAGACCTCCAAAATAGCCATTTGGATAGAAAACTGCAACAGATTTCAGTCCCAGTCATAGAGATTTTCAGTTCTTCATAGTAGTATACGGGCAAAATTGTTTTGGTGAAATGCTGATAATGCTCATGAGTGGTTTCATGCTCTGGAAGGATCAGAGCCAGAGCTAAACAATTCTCCCAAGCTGGACCTCTGGTAGGTCAAGCTACCAGTCCAGCTGGCATCTCCAGTGGCTTGTATAAACAGGTGGAGCAGATTGTCTCTCTGAACACCAATGCTCCCAGTGAGCACAGACCATACGCCCCAGCTCTCCATAGCTACCACCTCTTCATAACCATTGGCTCTCCACCACTGCATGGCCACACATCTCCAGCAGAGGTCCAGGAGATTCCTAGAACAGAATCATTTTGGTTGGAAAAGATCTTCAAAACAATCAAGTCTGATCATTGTAGAGCTCTACCAAGCCCGCTGCTAAACCATGTTGCATCTCAGGCAGGTCATAGAACCATAGATCATAGAATTACAGAATGGCTCGGGTTGGAAGGGACCTCAGAGATCATCTACTCCAATCTCTCCACCATGGCCAGGGACACCTCTCAACTAGACTCTGCTGCTCAAGGCCTCATCCCACCTGGCCTTCAACCCTCCCAGGCAGGAGGCAGCCACAGCCTCCCTGGGCAGCCTGTTTCAGGGTCTCACTACCCTCATACTGAAGAATTTCTTCCTCAGCTCCACTCTAACCCTGCTCTGCCTCAACTTCAAACCATTCCCCCTTGGCCTGTCTCTAGACACCCTTAGCACGACTCCCTCTGCAGCCTTCCTGCAGGAACCCTTCAGCTATTGGCAAGCAACTCTAAGGTCCCCCCAGAGTCTTCTCCTCTGCAGGCTGCACACTCTCGGCTCCCTCAGCCTGTGCTCACAGCAGAGCTGCTCCGGCCCTGGCATCATCTTTGTAGCCTCCTCTGGCCTCTCTCCAGCAGCTCTGTGTCCTCCTTCTGATGGGGTCAGTAGAACTGAAGGCAGGATTGGAGGTGAGGTCTCAACAGAGCCATGTCAAGTAAGAAGGTGAGGAGCTGACAGTTGGAGGAATTGATGACTATGCTGAGTGAGAAGAGCCTCCATCCAACAGAAGCTCCTGGTCCCATCTTAAGCTTGAGACAGCCCTGCAGCCAGCTGGGATAAACCACCACTATTGCTGGATATCAGTGCTGACTCTGCCTTTCGTTCTGGTTAAGGACTTGTTTGAAGGGTCTCATTTTAGAGGAGAACAATTGAGCTTTGCAGAGGTAAATCCTGTCCTAGATTAAACCTCCCCAAAATCCTTCCCAATGCTTCCCATCTCTCAGTAGAGGCTCAGATTTTCTGTCTTTTTATTTTTGCATGCTGGATTTATTTGTTTGTTTTCTTGGTTATTTCTTTGTTTGGATTTTTTTTTTTACATGAATATTAAAAAAGAAAAGGAAAAAAAAAAAGTCATAAAGAGCAAAACTGTCAACTTGATTTCTCCTCTAGTTGTCATGAACAGCAGCAGCCAACGTTCCTGCTTGGCTAAACTCACCCCAGCCTTGGGTTCTGGGGAGCAGTATGGAGAAGTGTCATAGAATCACCAAAGCTGCAGAGGACTTTTAAGATCATCAGGCTGAACCACTAATCTAACATCACCTAGTCCACCACAAACCATGACCCTCAGCACTGCATCTACACATCTTGTAAACACCTTCAGGGATGATATCTCAAACACCTCTCTGGGCAGCCTGGTCCAGTGTTTGAGAACCCTTTCAGTCAAGATATTTTTCCTAATGTCCAACTTAAACCTCCCCTGGTGCAACCTGAGGCCATTTCCCCTCATTCTATCACTTCTTACTGGGCCGAAGAGACCAACCCCCACCTTACTCCAACCTCCTTTCAGGGAACTGCAGAGACTGAGGAGTTTTCCCCTCAGCCTTCATTTCTCCAGTGTGTGTGGATGAGGGGGANTTGTGGCCTAATCAGTGCTGAGTAAAGGGGCATAAAGATTTCCCTGGTCCTGCTGGCCACACTGTTCCTGATACAGGCCAGGATGCCACTGGTCTTCTTGGCCACTTATTCATGCTGCTGGCTGATGTTCAGCTGTCAACCAGCACCCCCAGATCCCTTTCTGCCTGGCTGCTCTCCAGCCACTCTGTCCCCAGCCTGTAGCACTGCATGGGATTGTTGTGGCCAAAGTGCAGAACCTGGCACTTGGACTTGTTAAAACTCCTGGCACTGGACTGTGCCCACCTGTCCAGCCTGTCCAGGTCCCTCTGCAGAGCCCTCCTGCCCTCTAAGAGATCTACACTTGCTCCCAACTTGGTGTCATCTGTAAACTTACTGGTGATGGACTGAATCCCCTCATCCAGATCATCAGTGAAGATATTAAACAGGTCTGATCCCTGGGGCACACCACCATGAGCATGAGGTCATAGTTATATGCTGGTACTAACTGAGAGAAGAGTAGATGAAGTAGTATCAAGGGGCCCTGACTCACAAATGGTCCTTACCGGGGCCCCAGACTTGCTGAGAAGTCCAGTTAAGACCTTTTGGGTCTGAGGCCACTTTGGTCAGGCCAACATCTGCCAAGCTTTCAAGGTAGAAATCAAACACTTCTAAATACTTCATTGTTCTAAGGAGGGCAAAAAAAATTGCTGGCATGCTCTCACTGCTGACAGCCTCCACTGGAAAGGGGCTAAAAAGCACAGGAATGTTTAATTTAGATAACAAAAGCATAAGTGGTGGTTAGGTAAAGGTACAGAAGGGAATGAAACATACAGGAAAACACCCAGGAAAAAAAAAGGAAATGCATGTTTCAGACTAGACTGAAACAGAAAAAAAAAAAAAAAAAAAAAAAAAAAAAAAAAAAAAAAAAAAAAAAAAAAGAAAGAAAAATGGCAGAGACATAAAAGCCCAAAGAAGCAGCTTTGAAATTTCCATTTTATTTCTGTGCAGCACAAATACTCAGCCAAAGGCAGTGAGGTGGCTATCTCTGGGTGTCACTTTGATGTCTGCAAGCATGTAGATGACAAGATTGCATACACAGGAGTGTTCTGCAGAGCTGCAGACAAGGCTTTATCCAGGAATTCCTTCCCTCAGTAGACTGCTAATCTCCCACCATCAGCTTTCATTTCCTTTCCCTCAGCTGAAAATTGGGAAGGATGAACAATTTGAATGCAGCAAACTTTACTGGAAAATAATAATAATAATAATCAAATTGTGAAGCAGAGAATCATTTATTTATGAGCCTGGCTGAGATGCAACAACAGCTGATAAGAGAGCTGCTTCCCCTCTGTTTCTGGCAACGTGGACGTTATCTTCCTGTGGGCACTGCGCAGTGGAAAGATCACAGCATGGAGAGAACCAACAGCCACGGCCACGGAGCTGCAGCTCCTAGTATAGAAAGCAGCTGGGGTTTCCCTGCCATGGGACACGGGTGCAAACATTCCTTTCCCAGCTGAACTGCTCTGTCTTCTGAAGGCCCTGCAGGTAAAAACCACTGGCCAGGGGAATGAGCTTCAAGGACTGCAACCTGCACTTGGACCACAACAACCCCACGGAGGCTCCAGGCTGGGGACAGAGAGGCTGGAAACTGCCCAGCACAGAAACATATGTGGGTGTTGGTTGACAGCAGCTGAGGATGAACCTACTCTCTGAGCAAGTGGCCAAGAAGGCTACCAGCATACTGCTCTGGATCAGCAATTGTGTGGCTAGAAGGGCCAGGGCAGGGATTGTGCCTCTATACTCGGCACTGCTGAAGCCACATCTGGAATTCTGAGTCCACTTTTGGGGTCCTCACTCCAAGAAGGCCATTGAGGGGCTGAAGCAGGTCCAGAGAAGGGCAACAAAGTTGGGAATGATCTGGAGAACAGGGCTGGGGAGGAGCAGCTGAGGGAGCTGGGGGTGTTTAGTGTGGAGAAGAGGAGGTTGAGAGGAGATATTCTGTGATTTGTTTCCCCTTTCGGAAGGCTGAGGGCTTCATGGAGAGCAGCTGCCAGGCATCTGGGGACCAGCCCACGTCTAAGCCCTGGCACCAACATGGAACTGATCCTGCTGGGTCTGCCCGAAGCAGAGGAACAGCTGACACCACCTCTTCACACAGCAGAGGCCTGGAGGCAGCAGCTGCAGCAGAGGGCCCTGAGGCACTGGCACCTTCCAGCAGCACCACTGACCCTGGCAGGACACCTGCCCACGGTGGCACTGTTCAGCCTGCTGCGAGCCACCTCCCGATTGTCCCTTGAGCATTTGGTGCCAACGGCTGCAGGCTGCTGTGCTCTGACTGCCATCCTGGCAGGAGCCTCCTGCCTCCTGGCTTGTGAGGGAGCTAAAACCCACTCGGGCCTGCACAACCTCTGCCAGCTTACAAACTCCCAACCCCTCTGTTCCACTGCCAGGCAGAAGTTCACTGCAGAGAGGCTCTTTAGGTAAATAGCATCTTGAGGTGATACAAAGGGATATATTAGATACCATTGGAGAGCTCCCAGAGAGAGCAAGAGAGAAACAGAGAGACAGACAGAGCACAGCCAGAGGGTGGTGCTCCATGGCTTGGAGTCCAGCTGGAGGGCACTGACAAGCCACTGACTATGGGACCTGTGCTGGTTAATGTTTTTATCACTGCTATAGGCAGGGGGACCGAGGGCACCACCAACAGTGTGCAGATGGCACCAAGCTGGGTGGTGCTGTCCATGTGCCAAGGGTACAGGATGGCATCCAGAGGGGCATGGACAAGCTGCAGGGCTGGGCCCAGGTGAGCCTCATGAGGTTCAACAGGAGCAAGTGCAGGGTCCTGCACCTGGGCAGGAACAATCCTCACTGCCACTGCAGGCTGGGGAAGGAGAGCACAGAAAGCAGCCCTGAAGAAAAGGACTTGGGGGTACTGGTGGAGGAGAAGCTGGACAGGAGCAGGCAATGTGAGCTTGCAGCACAGAAGGCAAATCACAGCCTGGGCTGCATCCAAAGCAGCGTGGCCAGAGGTGGAGAAAGGGGATCCTGCCTCTTTGTTCTGTTCTGGTGAGACCTCACCTGGAGTGCTGCTTCCAGCTCTGGAGCCCTCATCACAAGAAGGACATGGACCTGATGGAGCGGTTCCAGAGGAGGCCATGAAAATGCTGAGGGGGTTGGAGCAGCTCTGCTGTGAGGACAGGCTGAGGGAGCTGGGGGGGTACAGCCTGGAGAAGAGAAGGCTCCAGGCAGAACTCATAGCAGCCTGCCAGTGCCTGAAGGGGCTACAAGAAGGCTGCAGAGAGAGAGTTTGCAAAGGCCTGCAGGGACAGGATGAGGGCAATGGCTTCAAACTAGAGAGGAGCAGAATCAGAGTGGATGTGAGGAGCAAGGTCTTTATTATGAGGGTGGTGGAACACTGGAACAGGTTGCCCAGGGAGGTGGTTGAGGCTCCATCCCTGGAGATATTCAAGGTGAGGCTGGAGAGGGCTGTGGGCAGCCTGATCTAGCGGAGGATGTCCCTGATGACCACAGGGGGTGTGGGACTGGATAACCTTCAGAGGTCACTTCTGTGACGGTTTGGGAGTTCCCTGCCCCCCCACACTTTGTAAAATCACCCAGACTAGACTCAGCTGGCTGGAAGTTAAGGACTGAAGCTCTATTTACAGCTCAGCACAATATACAAGCAGATATATACACTATATACAGGAATAGTTACAGAAATATACAAGTTAAAGGTAATACAGAAACACAACTCCCCTCCCAGAAATCAGAGACCCCAGGAAGGGCTCCCAACCACCCTTCCACCTCCTCCCCACCCCTATACCTTACTCCAAGGTTTGCCTTACACGCAAGGTGAGTTGGAGGATCGGTCAGGGGGGACCAGAAGAAAAGTGGTTAGTGAAGTTACTCAGCAGAGAGGAGAAGCCAGAAGCTGCTAGACCGAGATGCTGTGCCCCAGAGACTCTGGCTTATCTTTGTTTTGAGTACTTTTTCCTAAACGTCTCAGGAAGCCTATGAGTGAAGTAGACATCACCATTGTTTTCCTTTCACAGCCTGTAATACAATTTTTCGCCATTAAAATATTCCAATTAGCTCAAACCAGCACAACTTCCAACCCAAAATATTCTATGATTCTATGAACCTATGAACCTATGATCCTATGAACCTATGATCCTATGAACCAATGAACCTATGAACCTATCATAGAATCATAG